>SJYC01033425.1:0-18511 GCA_006408675.1 Madoqua kirkii | reverse complement strand
TCATCCATCTACCCTAATTATTATATAGCTTTAAGGAAAGTATTAATTGTACATAAGAATTTTCATGTGTTCTATTTTCTAATTTATTTGTCTTCAGGGAAAGTATAACATTTGTTGAAGAAAAAATTGTGTGTTTTCACATTACGTATGAAATGCCTATGGAGGAATTCTGTCCTGTAATTATAACATTTACCAACCACAGTATAATATGATATGCTATCTATATTTTGCTGTCTTCTACATGTCAGAGCAGTAACCCATGAGTAGAATGCAGATCTCCTCACAGTACCAGGCACATAATAAACAAGATGCAAATATTTATTGACCACAGTTGAACTAAGCAAATGAAATACTTGTAATTTCCAGTTGTACATTAGTAGAACCTTTCTCATTGTCTTTTTACATCAGAATTATTTATCCTTCTCTTACTCTAGTTTACTATCTAGTCAAAACCAGAAATCTGAACTGATTCTTGAACATTCAAAATATGCTGAAGCTCCATATGATTTTTAGAGATCTATATCTATTTTAAAGCTATCTATTCATCCATCTTTCTGTGTTTAATCTCCAATCTTTTGAGGTTCTCTGAGATTAGATTTAAGAATTGGATAGATTGGAAATCTGCATTAATGTGTTATTCACATACTGCATATTGGGGAACAAGAAATAAAGCTACCTAACAGTTCAAACTCTGACACCTGAACTGTGGAGTTCCATTTAAGACTGAGTGACCCAAATTCACTTCTGTTTTAAATATGGTGACAGAAATCTCTGATGGAAGCTGCAGAGACATGCCACTTAGGCAAAAACAGACAAAATAGTTCTTTTCAGACAATGCAGGTGAGGATACCTTCATAACTGAATGAAAATTTAAAATGCAAACATCCTCCTAGTATACTGTGTAGTTAAATTCATCTGAATTAAATATATATGGAATAGAATTGGATAGAATAAGCTTGACTTTTAAAAATATTTGTGGCATAATAGAATATTCAGATGTTGAATAACAATGGCCTTTAAAGTCAGATTAAATCTTTCACATAATAAAGAGACAGTAAAATTTCTTTCACAAAGTTTATTAAGTATTGTAGAGTATAATTATGGAGATCTACTTTTTAATTTAATTTCACCAGCTGTCACTGATAGAATGCATTTTTCAACATCATTGTAAAGGGGTACAGGTCCTGGAAGGTTACAGAATAAAAATTTGGGACATGAACCTTGAGTGTTATACTATAAAGAAAGGCTGTCAAGTTTTAGTAGGACAATGAAGTGAGCTAAATGTGACAGAGATAGACACAATGAGAACAGAAACATGACGTTCTGACCACTAAACAAAAAAGTAAGATCAAGAATAAAGAGAGTGGCAAATTAGACATGACTCTAAAATGAGAATAAATGATAATGAAATCAGATTTAGAAAAAGAGCACAGAAAATATTAAAGTACATAATGTAAATAATGTGTGGAATATAAAGATTTTAAAATTCCAAAGCAATAATTAATGTGGATGACTTGTTTTCACTTTTTGTCAGAATAGTAGGGAACATAGAGGGGAAAAATCAGAATTTGTTACTTCACTAGAGGAACTTGCTGTGGGAAAGACCCATTCAGGTTCACTTAGAAAGAACAATGAAATATCCATTGAAGAAAAATATCATCAAGAAGGAAAGTTTCATAATTATTTTGGTTTAACAACAAAAAAGACATATAAATAACATAGTTTACTTTCTATAATTTTATATTTGTCCAGAAGTTAGAAAACAATGGTCCTTATAAAAATGTGTTTACAGATAATATATCGTTGACTTTAAAATACATGGAAATTTTACATTTATGACCACATTTAAAATGCTTAAGAAAAATTAAGAGAATAAATAAATGAAATAATTTATTTTTCTAATTACAAATTATTAAGCTCCCAGTAAGGCAAAACTTTAAATTAGGAATTTGTGGTGCATGTTGAAATAATTAAACTTTAGGCCCTGGCCTCAAGTAATGTGAGAACCCATAATTGCAAAATAAAGTGAAATAAATGCTGTTTAACTTCTAGATGCCTTCATGGTGAGAAAGGAAAATTATGGATAGATTAATATTATTTATTTTAATTGAATTATAATTAACATATAATATTATATTAAAATGTACAACAGAGTGGCTAGATATTTTATACATTATGAAATAATTACAGTAAGTCTGCTTACCATCTATCATCTAAGTTGTTAAAATATTGTTGACTATATTTCCTGTGTTGTATATTATAGCCCCATAACTTATTTATTTTTTAGCTAGAAGTTTGTGTTTCTTTTTTATATTAAAGAATTTATTTCAGTTCAGTTCAGTTCAGTTCAATTCACTCGCTCAGTCGTGTCTGACTCTTTGCGACCCCATGAATTGCAGCACGCCAGGTCTCCCTGTCCATCACCAACTCCTGGAGTTCACTCAGACTCACATCCATCGAGTCAGTGATGCCATCCAACCATCTCATTCTCGGTCGTCCCCTTCTCCTACTGCCCCCAATCCCTCCCAGCATCAGAGTCTTTTCCAATGAGTCAACTCTTCGCATGAGGTGGCCAAAGTACTGGAGTTTCAGCTTAAGCATTATTCCTTCCAAAGAAATCCCAGGGCTTACTTACTTTTGGCTGCACTGAGTCTTTACTGCTTGTGGGCTTTCTCAAGTTGTGGCAAGAGTGATTACTCTCTAGTTGTCATGCATGGACTTCTCATTCCAGGGGCTTCTCTTGTTGCAGAGCATGGGCTGTGGGGCACGTAGGCTTCAGTAGTTGCAGCTCATGGGCTCAGTAGCTGCGTCTGGCAGGCTCTAGAGTGCAGGCTCAGTAGTTGTGGTCCACAGGCTCAGTTACCTTGTGGCACATGTAATCTTCCTGAACCGGGGATCAAACTTGTGTCCCCTGCACTGGCAGGCCAACTCCTAAACACTGGACCAATAAGGAAGTACTGAAAGCTTATATTTCTTAATCTCCTTCACTTATTTTATCTGTCTCCTTACCCCCTCACTTCTGTCAAGCATCACTTTCCTCTATATGAGTCTGTTCCTATTCTACTTCTGTGTTTAGTTGTTGTTTTTTTTTTTAGATTCCACACAAAGTGAAATCACTCAGTATTTCTGTTTCTCTGACTTATTTCACATAGCATAATATGTTCCATATGTGCATGCTAAGTTGCTTTAGCCATGTCCAAGAAAAATATCATCAAGAAGGAAAGTTTCATAATTATTTTGGTTTAACAACAAAAAAGACATATAAATAACATAGTTTACTTTCTATAATTTTATATTTGTCCAGAAGTTAGAAAACAATGGTCCTTATAAAAATGTGTTTACAGATAATATATCGTTGACTTTAAAATACATGGAAATTTTACATTTATGACCACATTTAAAATGCTTAAGAAAAATTAAGAGAATAAATAAATGAAATAATTTATTTTTCTAGTTACAAATTATTAAGCTCCCAGTAAGGCAAAACTTTAAATTAGGAATTTGTGGTGCATGTTGAAATAATTAAACTTTAGGCCCTGGCCTCAAGTAATGTGAGAACCCATAATTGCAAAATAAAGTGAAATAAATGCTGTTTAACTTCTAGATGCCTTCATGGTGAGAAAGGAAAATTATGGATAGATTAATATTATTTATTTTAATTGAATTATAATTAACATATAATATTATATTAAAATGTACAACAGAGTGGCTAGATATTTTATACATTATGAAATAATTACAGTAAGTCTGCTTACCATCTATCATCTAAGTTGTTAAAATATTGTTGACTATATTTCCTGTGTTGTATATTATAGCCCCATAACTTATTTATTTTTTAGCTAGAAGTTTGTATTTCTTTTTTATATTAAAGAATTTATTTCAGTTCAGTTCAGTTCAGTTCAATTCACTCGCTCAGTCGTGTCTGACTCTTTGCGACCCCATGAATTGCAGCACGCCAGGTCTCCCTGTCCATCACCAACTCCTGGAGTTCACTCAGACTCACATCCATCGAGTCAGTGATGCCATCCAACCATCTCATTCTCGGTCGTCCCCTTCTCCTACTGCCCCCAATCCCTCCCAGCATCAGAGTCTTTTCCAATGAGTCAACTCTTCGCATGAGGTGGCCAAAGTACTGGAGTTTCAGCTTAAGCATTATTCCTTCCAAAGAAATCCCAGGGCTTACTTACTTTTGGCTGCACTGAGTCTTCACTGCTTGTGGGCTTTCTCAAGTTGTGGCAAGAGTGATTACTCTCTAGTTGTCATGCATGGACTTCTCATTCCAGGGGCTTCTCTTGTTGCAGAGCATGGGCTGTGGGGCACGTAGGCTTCAGTAGTTGCAGCTCATGGGCTCAGTAGCTGCGTCTGGCAGGCTCTAGAGTGCAGGCTCAGTAGTTGTGGTCCCAGGCTCAGTTACCTTGTGGCACATGTAATCTTCCTGAACCGGGGATCAAACTTGTGTCCCCTGCACTGGCAGGCCAACTCCTAAACACTGGACCAATAAGGAAGTACTGAAAGCTTATATTTCTTAATCTCCTTCACTTATTTTATCTGTCTCCTTACCCCCTCACTTCTGTCAAGCATCACTTTCCTCTATATGAGTCTGTTCCTATTCTACTTCTGTGTTTAGTTGTTGTTGTTTTTTTTAGATTCCACACAAAGTGAAATCACTCAGTATTTCTGTTTCTCTGACTTATTTCACATAGCATAATATGTTCCATATGTGCATGCTAAGTTGCTTTAGCCATGTCCTACTCTTTGCAACCCCATGGACTGTAGCCCACCATGCTCCTCTGTCCTTAGGATTCTCCAGGCAAAAATAGTGAAGTGGGTTGCCTTGCCTTCCTCCAGGGGATCTTCCCAGCCTAGGGACTGAACCTGGGTCTCTTATGTCTCCTGCAGCAGCAAGTGGGTTCTTTACCTCTTACATCACCTGGGAAGTATAATGTGCTCCAGGTTCATCCATGTTGTCACAAATGGCAAGATTTGATTCTTTTTTATGGCTGAGAAATAATCAGTTGTCCACATCTTCTTTATTCATATACCTGTTAATGAACGATTAGGTTGCTTCCATATTTTCGCAGTTGTAAATAATGCTGCTATGAATATTGAGGTGTATGTATCTTTTCAAATTAGTGTTTTGTTATTTTCAGATAAATACCCAGAAGTGGAATTTCTGGATTGTATGGCAGTTCTATTTTTGGTTTTTGAAGAACCGCCATACTGTTTTCCTTACTGGCTGTTCCAATTTACATTCCCAATAATTGTGCACTAGGGTTCCCCTTTCTCCACATCTTTCCTAACATTTGTGGTTTCTTGGCTTTTTTGATATTAGCTATTCTGACAGATATGAGGTGAAATCTTCCTGAGATTTTGATTTGCATTTCCCTAATGATTAGTGATGATGAGCATTTCTTCACGTGCTGCGGCCATCTTCTTTGGAAAAATGTCTTTTCAGTTCCTCTCCCCATTAATCAAGTTGTTTCTGTTTCTGGTATTGAGTGGTGTGAGTTGTTCTATATTTTTTCTTTGTGCTGTTCTAGTTATATGATTTTCACTATTCTAGTTTCCAGACCACTTATCTGTTCTTCTTCATAATTTAATCTGCTATCAATTTCCTTTAGCATATTTTTCGTTTCAAGTATAGTATTCTTCAGCTGTGATTGGTTCTTTCTTACATTTTCTATTTGCTGAAGTCTTGCTGAGTTTATCCATTCTTCTCCCAAGTTCAGTGAGCATATTTATTACCATTATTTTGAATTCTTTATTGTATAAATTGCTTATCTCAATTTGATTAAGATTTTTATCCTGGTGTTTTATCTTGTTCTTCATTTAGAACATATTCCTCTGTTTCTTCATTTTGTTTGATTTGTGTTTGTTTCTGTAAGTTAGGCAAAAAGCTATTTCTTTCCCTCTTAAAGGAGTGACGTGTGTAAACATTCCCAGTATAGGCTTTTGTAGGTGGCTTTTTCCTAAGTGGCATTGGTAAGCCATCTGGAAAGGACACGTATGACCAGGAGGAGTTCTAAGATCCTCCTCACCAGGGCCACCTTGTTAATATAACTGAAACTGGTGCTGACTCAGGCAAGGTAGAGTCCTGGGGCAGGCTGCACCCGAGATAACATTGGTATGTCGGCTGGAGACTGGAGTGGGTACAAGCTGGGAAGAGTCTCACCGGAAGTCATAAGTTTTTTAATTAGTTGATAAATAAAATCCAGAAATGGGAACGTTTTAATGAAAAAAAAAATAGAATATATGGCAACGGTGACTGAATTTTAACATGGCAAAACTTAGCTAGAGTGAAGCTGTCACTAGTACAGTTAAATGAGGCATGTTCTTGGTAATTTTTCCTGATCACTCCACTAGCTCTTGTCTCATAACACCAACAAACCACCTGCTTTACACAGTGATGTTGAATGTCCTGACTCTGTGTACTTACTGCCAAGCAAAGAGAAATATACTTTATTAACTTAACTGAAATTTTCTTGTTCAGATTTTTTGACATCATAAACAAAAATAGCCAAAGAGTTTTCATAAAAATCATTTCTTCTCATAAAACATTTACAGAAATATATCAACAAAAATGAAATAATATAAAATTTAATCATAATGCTATAACCTAGAAATATAATAGATATTAAAGAGAATTCTGGATCTACCAGTTCCTAGTTTTGTAACCACAGGTAATTTAATTTACTTTTACTTCTCTTACTTTTTATTCTCTCAACTACAAAAGGATTCGTCAATAATATCAACTTCATACATTTGTTCTTTATATTAAATGAAAGAAGTGCTTAGCTTCTTGCCTGGCAAACATTAAATGTTTATAATACAGTATTATTAAGTAACTCTTATAGAATGATTCTGTTAAATTGTATATTGTATTTCTAAGAACTTCAGGAGTAAATTGAAAACAGGGCATCCCTGACTGTTAATGCTGTCCTACCCCTAGGGATGTTTTCTCATCCTCTTCAAAGAACTGAAGCACATGTTACTCAGCATGAGACCATTGACATTCCACACTTGTTAAATACAGGCAGAAGGACATTCCAATGAGCAAATGTTTCACTCTGAAAAGAAAAACAAAAAACATTCTCTTTGCTCTTTTTAAGGGCATTTCAGGAGGAAATAAGACCCCCTGAAATGCCCTGATAGAATTTCCTGATAGAAGGAAAGATGTCAAACATTTAGATCATAAAGAGATTATTTAGAGTCTCTGTTATATACAACACAAAAGAATCTCAAGTATAAAGCCTAAGACCTAGTGGCAGAAAGTACAGGCGAGGTTCCGTGGGATTTCAGTTCACTAGAATTGGGCAGTAAATTCATTACTATGTGAAACAGACCACCTCTGTGAACTTAATGTGGCAAATTCTGAGATTATTCTCTAAGGGGAGAAGCTTCGATAGCTCTGGTTATCTGGCAACACAGGGTCTTGCCAGTGCTTCACTAAGCTCATGCAGGAACCAAAACACACACAAACCAAGCAAAACTATTATTTTGAAGAAAAACATAATTTAAAAAATAAGCAGTAAGTGTTTACTCCAGCAAAGAACTTTGGACTTCTTTGTACTAGTTTTGGAGTTGATCTTATTTTTTAATTATGCAGAAGGAACAGAGCATTAGAATGCCTTTGATTTTGTATCCAATCCTCTTTTGTCCCTGGATATAACAGATCTCTGACTTTTTAAGTCTTATCCTCTATTTTCACCCTAGTACTCCCAGATCTCTCCAGAACTTTATGTGAACAACCTCAATATGAGTGTGTTTTCCAGTTTGAGCATATTTATTTACTGTATCAGCTGAAGCTGCTTCTGATTTCTACCAGAGATCTTTGACTATTCAACTAGAGCAGAATAGACTAATTCTACTTTCTATTTTTTTTCACCTGTCTTTGTAAGTGAGTCATTAGTAAACAATTCCACTGCTTTACTTGGGAAAAACTTCTAGATAATGGAGTATGTGGTAAGATCATGAAAACCCAATAAGTACAAGGCCAGATTTTGCATTCTTTTGCAGTGAAACAAACTCCTTCTGCAAAGTAACCATGTATACAATAATAAATACAATAATGAATAAGAAGCTAAGAATGTTAAGGTCAGTAGGAGTTCTATAAGCAAGGGAAATAAGTTTATATACAGAAAAGTGGTCCATTTCATCCCATGGATACCCACAGAATGAGCCATCTTAGTCATATGATGATTGAGAGACTCCTCTCAATTGGGAGAACTTTTGTGAGTATTTATATGGAACAGAAAAAATTCTCATAGTCCATGCACATTTTAAGAAGTCTGTCCATACGCTTCTTCCTCGAGCATTTGTCGTCATCAGTATTTGGATATTTTCTGATTCTCAGGTGGCACTATTGGTAAAGAACCCACCTGCCAATGCAGGAGATGTAAGAAACATGAGTTTAGTCCCTGGGTGGGAAAAATCACCTGAGGGGGAAATGGCAACCCACTCCAGTATTCTTGTCTTGAGAATCCCATGGACAGAGAAGTCCATGGAGTCTATAGTCCATGGAGTTGCAAAGAATCAGACATTACTGAAGTGACATAGCAACAGCAAGCTCTTACTTCATGCCATAAATCAGGGTACACCGTTTCATAGGCCATCACCTCTTCCAGGAAAAGTAAATATCAAATAGACAAATAGAAGTTCAACCCAGTGTGAAGATTTTCAAAGTTTTGCTTCAAAATCCTGGAGCTAGACATTTTAATTTCCCTATTTTGCTAAAGGTTCCAAAAGGCATCTTTACATGCCACAAACATGTCAATCATCAGCTGATACACAAGATCTAAGTGTCAGAGTGACATGAACTTTAACCAAACTACAACATATCCTTGTATTTGTGAATCCTGATGGAAGTTAGCAGCTTCCCATTTTCTCAATCAATGGATTTAGAGGCAACTTTTATCACCAAATACAAAGATGCATCACACTTTTGACTTCTTTCTTATTGATAGTCTATGCAATGGGTAATGGACTTTTCTGGTGGCTCAGACAGTAAAGAATCTGCCTGTAATTCAGGAGACCCAAGATTGATCCGTGCATCAGGAAGATCCCTGGAGAAGGGAATGGCAAGCCATTCCAGTATACTAGTCTGGAGAATTTCATGGGCAGAGGAGCCTGCAGTGCTACAGTCCCTGGGGTCACAAAGAGTCGGACACAACTGAAGTGGCTGAGCATGCAAGGGGTAGTTATTTACCTTTGTGTGCCCCAAAACACTGGACACTTTCAATATAGCACACCTTGATTTTTTTTTGACATTTTTACTCACATTCTGTCATGTATATGTTTGTCTGCTGAGTTATCTAAAATATGTGCTGCTTTTCCTCCTGTAAGTTATTAAGCTTGATATAATTAAGATGAATCAAAATGATGCTGTTTGGAATTCAAGACTATCCATGTCCCTGGGTACTATATTATAATAGACAGATGAAAGTTGCCGTAAACTTAGTTAAGACTGTGATCTGTACTGCTACACTACAAGGTAAAGGTGACCTCCTTTTTATTTTTCTTGAAAGTGAAAGTCTTTGTGACTTTTCAACTTTGCGACATGTACGACTCTTTCCGATCCCATAGACTATGCAGTCCTTGGAATTCTCCAGGCCAGAATACTGGAGTGGGAAGCTTTTCCCTTTTTCAGCAAATCTTTCCAACCCAGGAATCAAACTGGGGTCTCCTGCATTTCAGGTGGATTCTTTACCAACTGAGCTATCAGGGAAGCCCTTAGTAAAAAGATTTAGCAGTTTTCAGATCAATGGCTCCATAGCAGATAACACAAGAGTACAGTGGTTTGCTCTGTACAGAGGTTTGTTTTGGGAAATACAGTTCAGTTATCATCTGATGTTGTTCTTGTTTAGTCACTAAGTCGTGTCTGACTCCTTGCGACTCCTGCCAGGTTCCTCTGTCCATGGGATTTCCCAGGCAAGAATGCTGGAGTGGGTTGCCATTGCCCTCTCCAGGGGATCTTACTGACCCAGGGATCAAACCCACATTCCTGTATTGGCAGGCAGATTTTTTAACACTGAGCCACCAAGGAAGTCCATTGTCTGATAGAATTTATGAAGATCAACAATTATTTTTCAAGAGCCTCTGGGTTTTGCACAAAGAAAACTTTCAAGGTAAGTAACCAGGTAACATAAATCACCACTCCCTACCTTTCTGAAGTATTTGAGGGTGATAGTAATCTCTTCAATTCCTACAGAGATCAAAGGTTCGATATTGCTTCTGCTTTGTAAAATTTAGATGTCAAAGCAATCATAAGGCTTTCATTTGTCCATTCTCATCATTGTAGGCTTTGCCACACAAGTCAGGAGCCAATTCAAGAATTCTGCCAGTTGCCAAGTATCAATTACAATTATGTATTTTGAAATTGGTCAAGACCAATCACACTTAAGGTGAAACCACAGATACACTGATTTCAGTGTATGACAGACTTTGGAATAATCTTTATTTAACACTTGAAGACTCATAATCCTCATTCCTTACTCAAGGGCAATAGTGCTGAATTGGACCTCCAGAGATTATCTTTAAATCATTAACACCATTTAATAATCACTGGAATATCATAATATTTTCCTTGCCCTAGAGCACAGTCATGCTGGTAAGTGGCCTCAAGTTCCACTTGAGAAGGGTTATAGGTTGACTTATAGTTTCTAACTGTGGCATTGTTAAAGGCTATTATTCAAAGGATCCAGTCTCCTCAGGCAAGAGGCTCTGACTATGAAGTGTGTCTTGGATGTGAGTTTGCACATTCACTTATGAAGACTTAAGCTAAGTTTCTTCTCAATAATATACAATTTTTTTCCAATTATATAGATCAAATATTTCACTAACCTAACAATTATTTTACATCTAGAGTAATCAATTACTCACCATTAAAGATGCTTGACTGTCAACACATCTTATTTGTCAATCCACATTAGCTGCTGAATTGACAAACACTTTTATTTTGATGATTAAATTTTAGTACCTGGACTTTGTCACCCAGGATCCCATCAGTCCCATGGAAATCAGTTAACTTATTTCAGTGAAGATATTTCCCAACCTTAACTACCCCAGAGATTTCACAGACGTTGGTGCCCACCTCTTTAAGGAAGTTAATGATGCTTTGGTTCAGTTCAGTTCAGTTCAGTTCAGTCACTCAGTCATGTCCAACTCTTCGCAACTCCATGGACTGCAGCACACCAGGCTTCCCTGCCCATCACCAGCTCATGGAGTTTGCTCAAACTTATGTCCGTTGGATCAGTGATGCTGTCCAACTATCTCATTCTCTGTCATCCCCTTTTCCTCCTGTCTTCAATCTTTCCCATCATCAGGGTCTTTTCCAATGAATCAGGTCTTCACAACAGGTAGCCAGAGTATTAGAGTTTCAGCTTCAGCATCAGTGCTTCAAAAGAACATTCAGGACTGATTTCCTTTAGGATTGACTGGTTTGATCTTGTAGTCCAAGGGACTCTCAAGAGTCTTCTCTAACACCACAGTTCAAAAGCATCAATGCTTTGGTGCTCAGGTTTCTTTATGGTCCAACTCTCACATCCATACATGACTACTGGAAAAACCCTAGCTTTGACTAGATGCTTTGGTAAAGGAACTATAACTTGCATCTTTCTTGTGTAGCTAGTGTTACCCATCATAAATCTGTTCTAACGTTTCTATTTTCTAAATCTCTGGATTCCTTCTTCCTGCCCCTGCCAGGCACCTTTGTTGCGTGTCATCCACTTTTGTGTATAGCTTTTAGTGAATTAATCAAACAGTTTCTAAGCCAATTCCAGCTGCTAAAAATTGGGACACTGAAGTAAAATCTTAACAAAATAAACAGATATGGGTAAATTTGACTCAAACCATGTGCCCAGGTGGTACTAGTTGTAACCAGCCTGAAAATGCAGGAGACATTAAGAGACCCAGGTTTGATCCCTGGGTCCAGAAGATCCCCTAGAAGAGGGAATGGCAACCCACTCCAGTATTCTTGCCTGGAGAGTGTCCATGGACAGAGGAGCCTGGCAGGCTATAGTCCATAGGATGGAAAGTCCTGGACACGACTTAAATGACTTAGTTCAGTTCAGTTCTGTACACTCAGTTGTGTCTGACTCTTTGTAATCTCATTAATCACAGCATGCCAGGCCCCCCTGTTCATTACCATCTCTCAGAGTTCACTCAGACTCACGTCCATTGAGTCCATGATGTCATCCAGCCATCTCATCCTCTGTTGTCCCCCTCTTCTCCTGCCCCCAGACCCTCCCAGCGTCAGAGTCTTTTCCAATGAGGAGTTTCAGCTTTAGCATCATTCCTTCCAAAGAAATCCCAGGGTTGATCTCCTTCAGAGTGGACTGGTTGGATCTCCTTGCAGTTCAAGGGACTCTCAAGAGTCTTCTCCAACACCACAGTTCAGAAGCATCAATTCTTCGGTGCTCAGCCTTCTTCACAGTCCAACTTTGACATCCATACATGACCACAGGAAAAACTATAGCCTTGACTAGACGGACCTTAGTTGACAAAGTAATGTCTCTGCTTTTGAATATACTATCTAGGCTGGTCATTACTTTTCTTCCAAGGAGTAAGCATCTTCAAATTTCATGGCTGCAATCACCATCTGCAGTGATTTTGGAGCCCAGAAAAATAAAGTCTGACACTGTTTTCACTGTTCCTCCATCTATTTCCCATGAAGTGATGGGACCGGATGCCATCATCTTCATTTTCTGAAAGTTGAGCTTTAAGCCAACCTTTTCACTCTCCTCTTTCACATCCATCAAGAGGCTTTTTAGTTCCTCTTCACTTTTTGCCATAAGGGTGGTGTCATCTGCATCTCTGAGGTTATTGATATTTCTCCTGGCAATCTTGATTCCAGCTTGTGTTTCTTCCAGTCCAGCGTTTCTCATGATGTACTCTGCATATAAGTTAAATAAACAGGGTAACAATATATAGCCTTGACGTACTCCCTTTCCTATTTGGAACCAGTCTGTTGTTCCATGTCCAGTTCTAACTGTTGCTTCCTCACCTGCATACAGATTTCTCAAGAGGCACGTCAAGTGGTCTGGTATTCCCATCTCTTTCAGAATTTTCCACAGTTTATTTGGATCCACACAGTCAAAGGCTTTGGCATAGTCAATAAAGCAGAAATAGATGGTCTTCTGGAACTCTCTTGGTTTTTCCATGATCCAGCAGATGTTGGCAATTTGATCTCTGGTTCCTCTGCCTTTTCTAAAACCAGCTTGAACATCAGGGAGTTCACAGTTCATGTATTGCTGAAGCCTGGCTTGGAGAATTTTGAGCATTCCTTTACTAGCATGTGAGAGGAGTGCAATTGTGCGGTAGTTTGAGCATTCTTTGGCATTGCCTTTCTTTGGAACTGGAATGAAAACTGAACTTTTCCAGTCCTGTGGCCACTGCTGAGTTTTCCAAATTTTTTGGCATAGTGAGTGCAGCACTTTCACAGCATCATCTTTCAGGATTTGAAACAGCTCCACCGGAATTCTATCACCTCCACTAGCTTTGTTCATAGTGATGCTTTCTAAGGCCCACTTGATTTCACATTCCAGGATGTCTGGCTCTAGGTGAGTTGATCACACCATCGTGATTATCTGGATCATGAAGATCTTTTTTGTACAGTTCTTCTGTGTATTCTTGTCACCTCTTCTTAGTATCTTCTGCTTCTGTTAGGTCTAGACCATTTCTGTCCTTTATCGAGCTCATCTTTGCATGAAATGTTCCCTTGGTATCTCTAACTTTCCCGAAGAGATCTCTAGTCTTTCCCATTCTGTTCTTTCCTCTATTTTTTTACATTGATCACTGAAGAAGGCTCTCTTATTTCTTCTTGTTATTCTTTGGAACTCTGCATTCAGATGCTTATATCTTTCCTTTTCTCCTTGGCTTTTTGCCTCTCTTCTTTTCACAGCTGTTTGTAAGACCTCCCCAGACAGCCATTTTGCTTTTTTGTACTTCTTCTCCATGGGGATGGTCTTGATCCCTGTCTCCTGTACAGTGTCATGAACCTCATTCCATAGTTCATCAGGCACTCTATGACTTCGCACGCACATATTACAGAGTACATGGCACACTTAAAATCTGTTTCTACTTATGTCCCTCAGGTTCCTTCCAAAATGAATGACTGTACTTTGCAATTCTTTCTGTGTATATGACATCCATATATGCAGTTCTTTCTGTGTATATGACACTACCCTTATGGCAGAGAGTGAAGAAACACTAAAGAACTTCTTGATGAAAGTGAAGAGGAGAGTAAGAATGCTGGCTTAAAACTCAACATTCAGAAAACAAAGATCAGGGCATCTGGTCCCATCACTTCATTTCAAATAGATGGGGAAACAATAGAAAAAGTGTCAGACTTTATTTTCTTGGGCTCCAAAATCACTGCAGATGGTGACTGCAGCCATGAAATCAAAAAGACACTTGGTCCTTGAACGAAAAGCTATGACCAACCTAGACAGCATATTAAAAAGCAGAGACATTATTGTGCCAACAAAGGTCCATCTAGTCAAAGCTATGGTTTTTTAGTAGTCATGTATAGATGTGAGAGTTGGACTATAAAGAAAGCTGCATGCCAAAGAACTGATGCTTTCGAACTGTGGTGTTGGAGAAGACTCTTGAGAATCTTTTGGACTGCATGGAGATAAAACCAGTCCATCCTGAAGGAAGTAAGTCCTAAATATTCATTGGAAGGACTGGTGCTAAAGCTGAAACTCCAATACTTTGGCCACCTGAGGCGAAGAACTGACTCATTGAAAAAGATCCCGATGATGGGAAAGATTGAAGGCAAGAAGAGAAGGGAATGACAGAGGGTGAGATAATTGGATGGCATCACTGACTCAGTGAACTTGAGTTTGAGCAAGCTTTGGAAATTGGTGATGGACAGGGAAGCCTGGCGTGCTGCAGTCCATGGATCTGCAAAGAGTGGGACAGGACTAAACGAGCAGAACTGATATAACAACTGACCTTGGCTCAGTTTTTGCCTCACTTTCCAGAGACATGCTCAGGTATTTCCTGTGATGGACCTGGGGGCAAATAGGTGTTAAGGGTGAATCTTGAGAAGAATAGTTATCCCACCACAGCAAAGTAACATTATCTCAGGGGCTTTAAGAAGAAAGAAAAAAGGAAGGAAGTTGCTTCTTCCCTTAGTAGCAGAGGAAGGCTCAGGGGAACTTAATGACTCAAGTTTCTCAGATTCTTCTGACTTCAATTAAAAACCTCCAGTCCAATCTTAGGAACTCATTCTTCAGTGTTCCAATCTTTATTTTTTAAAACTCAGTAAGGTTTTTTAAATTCAGTTTGCATTATTATTTCCCAACTGGCATGATTATTTTGTTCTAATGTGGACTCTGTGCCTTAAGAAATAAGATATTATTTCAGAGGTTCAATAGAAGATTTCTTTCTTATACTCTATCTTGAACTGAAAGTTTTCATGCAAGATTTTATTACTTTCTTTTCCAGTATAGCCTAAATTGGCCATCTCATGCTTGAACTTTATAGTCATCATTTCTACCAAGATGTTGAAAGGCAACAGCAATTTTATCTTCAAAAACCGTGATTATAAATAACCAGTACTGGTGCCAGCTTAAGTAATAATGATATAACTTTATGCTATGACAGTGTATTAAAAAATGGAAATATCAATTTGCCAACAAAGGTGTATACAGTCAAAGCTATGGTTTTTCTAGTAGTCATGTATGGATGTGAGAGTTGGGCCATGAGAAGGCTGAGCACCAAAGAATTGATGCTTTCGAATTCTGGTGCTGGAGAAGAGTCTTGAGAGTCCCTTGGACAGCAAGGAGATCAAATCAGTCAATCCTAAAGGAAATCAACCTTGAATATTCTTTGGAAGGACTGATGCTAAAGCTTTGATATTTTGGCCACCTGATGTGAAGAGCAACTCATTAGAAAAGACCCTGATGTTGGGAAAGATTGAGGGCAGGAGCAGAAGAGGACAGCAGAGGATGAGATGGTTGGATGGCAACACTGACTCAAAGAACATGAGTTTGAGCAAGCTCCCGGAGTTGGTGAGGGACAGAGAAGCCTGATGTGCTGCAGTCCTTGGGGTCACAAAGAGTTGGACATGACTTAGTGCCTTCACAGTAACAATGGGTACTTAGTTTCTCTTTATCCACTGGCAGTAAAATCACCACTATATTTTAGCTAAAATAAGTGTGCAATCTGATTCCAAGATCCCAATGTAAGTTCTGTTTCTTGAGACCAGTTTCACTAACACAACTGTATTTATTCACGTTCATGTTAGGAAAATAGAATTTATACTAAATAATACAGTATAGGGAACTCAGAGAAGGCAATGACACCCTACTCCAATACTCTTGCCTCGAAGGAGCTTGGTAGGCTGCAGTCCATGAGATTGCTGAGAGTTGGGCACGACTCAGTGACTTCACTTTCACTTTTCACTTTCATGCATTGGAGAAGGAAATGGCAACCCACTCCAGTGTTCTTGCCTGGAGAATACCAGGGACGATGGAGCCTGGTGGGCTGCCGTCTATGGGGTTGCACAGAGTAGGACATGACTGAAGCGACTTAACAGCAGCAGCAGCAGTATAGGGTACACAAAGAGCTGAGAAAAGGGGGGTATGAGGCAAATAGAAAGCCCCTCACTGCAGGAAGGATTGGAGAAAATGGTGATGTTACAAGGGTACAGGAGCCATGGACACCAGGAAAGATATGAACCCATAAGGCTGAAAAGTCTTCACAGACCTGTCTATAGGGGCTGGGACATGGAGTCAGGAGGAACTGAGGTAAAAGTTGAACTTTGAGCCTGTGCTGGAGGTGATTACCGGAGGCGGGAAGGAGTTGACCTTGCTTTTCTCTTCTTGCTACTCACTGGTATCCCACTAGACCACCCCAACTGATTGCACCTAACTGAAACCAGTGAGTATAGAGCATGAGGATATCCTTTGCAGGTGTCAACCCCGTAAGGAGTAGGGGTGAATCTGAGGGCAAAGAAGGAAATGACTGGCATAGCATTTCAATGCAGTCATGTCCAAAATAGCTCATGGTTTCTAAATGGAAAACAAGTTTTAATTTCTAACAGTTATATTTATGCTATTAACCTACCTACCTAAATATTTCAGAAGGATAAGGAAGAGGCATTCTTCTTCCCAGATTATTTACCAAGTTAGATAAAGAGACTCCAGCATAACAAAGAGCACACATACTACTTTTAGTTTTCTATTGCTGCTCTAAGAAATTAGCCCAAATTTAGGATGTACAATGCACATTTAACCCTGAGTGAGGCTAATTTTTGGGTTTTTTTTACCCTTTTCTCCCTATTTTACTGTCAGTTGTGTCATACGATATAGCATAATTAAAAAGTGACTCTTATTATAGTCAAATATTCCAGAAATTATGTGGGACATGATGGGGTGGTGAGTGGTGATTGCAGCAATTCTATCTGGCACCAAGGCATACAACACAAAGGGCAGTGAGTTAGAGCACTGTTACATCAGCATCTTCCTTGTGGTTCAGGATTAACAGACTTGATTACCTTTAACATTTGATAATCATAAAATAAATATTTAAAAATAGTATGGGAATTTTTATTTGATGACATTTAAAATTAATTCCTGGAATAGAAAATCACTGACATTTGTGAATAGATGGGAATAGTAAACAAAATATTTCCTCTTTTTGAACAAAGATGATTTTTTGAAACTCTATAAAAAATAGAAATAGGATTATAAAAATACCTAAGTGTCATGGGTTCAGTAGATTTTGTTAGGCATGTAACTTTCTGGATAATTTCCTTTTTCCAAAGACAGGAGCTGTTTGAGAATAATGCAACTTTCCACCGTTAATTCTCTTGGAGACAAAATTGTTCCCTGTGTATCCTCTACACTGCATCCAGAGTGACCACATTCACATATTAAGGTAGCAGACCCAGCATTTACCTATAAATTTAAAGCCCTTCTTTCTGTGAAAATATAATGGACTGATAGAAAATATCTAGGAACCATTGTGAGTTGCTTCACCCACACATTTTTAAATTATTACTTAATTTTGATATTTTTTTCTTTAAAAATAGATTCTCTGTTGATTTTATAAGAAACCATAGATTCTTAAGAAGTGATCAGTTAGCTATTAGCTTTGCACTATTTTAAGCAAATGACAATTATACGGTAATAAAGTAGTGAACTCCTTAATTTAGACATGTGCATTAAGACAATTCCTGGTTGGAGACCCAAGTGATTGTCATTAGCCACCTTAGTATCACAGCAGGTTACACAAATTATTATTATACTTAATTAGCATTCTGACAAGCTGAGGAATTCTTTACCTGCATTCAGATTACATGCAGAAAATCATCTGAAGGCATTTCCTGTCTTAAAAATACCAAAGCAAATCAAAGAAATCAGATCCAATCGTATCTTTATTATCAAATACTTAGGAATCATTAAACCACATGACAGAGGAAGAAATACCAATTATAAATGTTGTTTTTTGGTGACATTTGATTTGTCATGTAAGGAAATTATTATAATCAGAATGACTCTAATTG
>SJYC01033420.1:0-10044 GCA_006408675.1 Madoqua kirkii | reverse complement strand
AGACAGAATTTTAGAAGTATGAGAAAATCCTTTTTAAAGCTCTATATTGTTTCAAAAATACTTTCCTTTGCACTTCTCTTTTGACCTGTGTTTGGAGTGCTATATTGCTCTGACACTCTAGACAAATAAAAAATATCTTACTGACAGATTAGATTGTTTGCTGTTTTTTTCTCTGAAATTCATGTAAAATTTGGTACATAATTTAAGAGCAGATGACTGATGCAGAAACAACTTTCCATAAACATTTTGCTTCTTGCCAGTTTAGAAGTAGTCTACTCCATTTTCAGCTATATACATAAATAGATAATATAAGCAGTATAGAAACAAACCTCAAGCAAAATATAGAGTGTTATAAACTACACTAGAGAATAAATGGTGGTTTGGAAAAACAATTATTTTCTATATTTTGCTCTTATGCCACACAGTAAAACTTTGTAAGATTATTTCCATTAAACTTCCTGAGAACTGTGAATTAGGCACTACACATATATTTAATGAGAGAGCACACTGAGCTTAGAAGCGTTAAAGTTGTACACTACAGATCTTCCAACTAATAAGTAATATGTTCAAAACGCAAGCCAGTATTTCTTTAATTGTACAGTGCATGAGTTTGCCTCTTTGATAAGAAAATTAATTTTCTTTCAGGCTACATTTTTCTAAATATGCCAATTTCACAAGGATATTTTTTTTGTTTGTAAACATCTAGTAGAGCCTCAAAGGAGATATGTGATGCATAATCCACTGGTTTTAACTTTTATTTAAATACTATAGGTATTAAAATCAAATAGGTAAATAAAATAGCTGTTATTTAAATGAAGTATAAAAACTAAAGCATGTCTGAGAAGTGGTAATTACCAAGACTTTAAACTTTTTGATGTCACTTATAATTGGATTGCTTATTTCTCTGTTAAAAATGATGAGAAAATGCATACAATTTTTATTTGGTAGTATTGCTCAAATTACTATTGCTTTATCTCATTAGTTGAATGAACTGTATTAACCAAGCATATTTCATTAATCTACTTCTTAGAAATGCCTTGATTGCTAAACTTTAAAAGTATTAACTTCTAAACAGACACCATTGACTACAGCTAAGTTATTTATTTTTGAGAATATTTTGGAGCTTTGATTATTTTATGTTTAAATATTATTAAAGAACCAACTGCTCAGAATAAACCACCCAGGATTATCACTTAAAATAATTATTGTATATCCATATGTTAGATTTAGTCTTTCTTCCACTAAATTCTGTACTATATGCTAGAATATAATGGAGAGTGAGATAAAGTGATACATCCATTGTCCTTAGGTGGCTTATGTTCTAATTGTATTGTTGTTTAGTTGCTAAGCCGTGTCTAACTCTTTGAGATCTCATGATTGCATGACTGTAGCATGCCAGGCTCCTCTGTACATGGGGATTTTCAGGCTAGATTACTGGAGTGGGTTGCCATTTCATTCTCCAGGGGAATCTTCCCAGACCAGGGATTGAAACCCATGTTTCCTGCATTGGGAGGTGAATTCTTTACTGCTGAGCCACTAAGGAAGTCATATGTTCTAAGACAGGAAGGTAAAATTGAAGAATTACACTAAATGGCTATAGAGAATGCTCTCTGAGGGCATTACAAAGAGGAATCTGATGAAGATTTTAGAAAATTTTCTTGAGTAAGTGATGATTGAGTTAAAGTTTAAGAGATAGCTCTATTGTGTATCTGTTAAGAAAGAGACTGTAAAAACAGGCCATTTTCAAGACTGAGAGAATGGATGAGAGGAAATTGTCCATCCATTCCTCTGGAGAGACTGCCATGAGCCAGAGGAAGGGAAGAAAAGTAAACTGATGAAATACAGAGAAAAGTGGACCAGCTTACCTATAAGACTGGAGAAGATATTTCACAGACTAGTAGGCCTTGGATGTCATGTGAAGGGTTTTATTCTCACAAGCAATGGGAATTTCTTGAGAGTGTGCCAAGAGTCTCCCAAGACAATTAGCAGGCTGATATAGTAGACAAGGCCAAAGATGAAGTTAACATTGACAAAGCTAATGGGAGTAGAGATGGAGGGTTATGGACAGATTTAAGAAATATTTAACATGTGAATGTGATTATTAATTTTTTTTTTAGAGTAAAGCATTTGACAAGCTATGAGGAATACAAAACTGAAAATAGAAAAAAAGAAAATAATATGCAGTTTTAGCACCTAATTTAACATGATGCATTTTAGATCATAAGACATTCACTTAAAAATCAATGTAGCCATACCCAAGTCTAGTGGGTACATGAAAAGTTCAACAGCATTAGTTGTTTACTTCTCCTAAGCTTGAGATCCTTGGGATCTGAAAGAGGAAACATTCCTCTTTTAAAATAGTTGTAAAGGGGAGGAAATATCTTTGTGGAAATACCACATAAGACAGAAAGAAGGAACATTGGAAGACATATTTGAGAATATAGGATAGGTTCTTAATCATGGAACACGGTTTCAGATTTTGCAGTGAGAAAAATGTGGAAAATGGTATTGAAACAAAAATTGAGGATATGATTGACTATCCCAATGGCACTTACATGAGGTGTTAAAATTCCTCTTCTTGGGCTCTAAAATTGCTATGGACGGTAGCTACAGCCATGAAATCAGAAGACGATTGCTTCTCAGCAGGAAAGCTATGACAAACCTAGACAGTGTATTGAAAAGCAGAGATGTTACTCTGCTGATGAAGGTACATTTAGTCAAGGATATGGTCTTCCCAGTGCTCATATACAGTTGTGAGAGCTGAACTGGAAAAAAGGCAGAGCACCAAAGAATTGATGTCTTCAAGCTATTGTGCTAAAGAAGACTTCTGAGAGTCCCTCAGACTGCAAGAAGATCAAACCAGTCAATCTTAAGGGAAATCAACTCTGAATACTCATTGAAAGGACTGATGCTAATGCTGAAGTTCCAGCATTTCAGTCACCTGATGCAAACACCCGACTCATTGGAATGTCCCTATGACGGGAAAGATTGAGGGCAGAAGGAAAGGAGGGCTGCAGAGGATGAGATGGCTGGATGGCATTACCAATGCAGTGGACATGAACTTGGGCAAAATTCAGGAGATGGTGAGGGACAGGGAGGCCTGGCGTGCTGTAGTCCAAGGAGTCACAAGGAGTCAGACACAACTGTACAGCTGAACAATAATAGCAACAATGTGGATTAAGTCCCATTAGTCACTTAGGTAAGGATGTTTATGCCCTTGAGCCTAACAGCACCCAAGGCAGAAGTGTGTCCTATAAGTAAAGCCCAAATTCTTTGCATTAAGTAAATCCATTACTTAATTTTTAGTTGGCGTTGGGAAGTGAAGGAAGTTCAGCAGTACTTTGAATTGCAGGGAAAACAAGTTGGAGCAACATGACCTCATAGGATATTTTCTGTGATCTGAAGCACTTCTGTGTTATGTATTAATTTGGAATGACTATTAATTTTGTGCTTCCTCCATTGCCTGACAATAGCCTTGAGGGTGTTTTTCTTTTATATTCACCTCTTCTTATTCCCAGTTAAGAGGGTTAATAAGAACTGTCTATCAAATACTGGTTTATAAACAAGACCAAGTTAGTGTTAAGGTTAGGATTTTCTTGCTTGTGGTATTGCTACACAGTTGTGAACCATCAAATGGTGACTTTTTGTTCCTTCTAAGACCTACTTTCTCAATTTAGCTGCTGAATGAAATGCCACATTGGTCGCAAGAACAAGAACTAGGATTACTGAAATCATTCTTTAATCTGATATTTGAAAAGTAAAAGCTGAAATAAGAACCTAGCAGCTGTATATCAAAGGTAAAAATATTTTCTTTGATTTTTTTTCTTTTATGCACTTATATATTTATATGTTTTATAGGATATAAATATTTATGGAGCTGAATGCAGAATTCATAAGACATGACATTTCATGTACATTTTGTGCTTGGAATAGAGTGCTTTCATTATCCAATGCTATTATGGACATTTCACTGGTAAAATATGTAGTAGGATTATATATAGAATTATTATAAATATAACTTCATGTCTTTTGGATTAGTCTGGTCCAGTACTAGTTGATATTTTTCATTCAAATTTACCTAAATCATGTTTTATTGATCTATCTCATTATTTTATCTTCCTTTGCTGTTCTGGAATTTACAAACATATCCAAGAAAATAAAGGTAAAGAAATGAAGAGGAAGATAGCAGACATATAGATAAGACAGAAGAATAAAATTCATTCTGTAAGATAGCAAGTCTAAACAGGGGTATGATAAATCTATTGCATTTCTATGTAGGTAGAAAACACCAGGAGTATCTTTAACTGGGGTATTCAGTAGTTCAGTTCAGTTCAGTTGCTCAGTCATGTCCCACTCTTTGCAACCTCATGGACTGCAGCACGCCAGGCTTCCTTTTCCATGACCCAACTCCCAGAGCTTGCTCAAACTCATATCCATTGTCGGTGATGCCATCCAACCATCTCGTCCTCTATCATCCCCTTCTCCTCCTGCCTTTAATCTTTCCCAGAATCAGGATCTTTTCCAATGAATCAGCTCTTCTCATCAGGTGGCCGAAGTATTGGAGTTTCAGCTTCAGCATCAGTTCTTCCAGTGAATATTCAGAACTGATTTCCTTTAAGATGGACTGGTTTGATCTCCTTGCAATTTAAGGGGCTCTCAAGAGTCTTCTCCAGCACCACAGTTCAAAGGCATCTCTTCAGCGCTCTACTTTCTTTATGGTCCAACTCTCACATCCATATATGACTACTGGAAAAACCATAGCTTTGACTAGATGGACTTTTTTTTGTCAAAGTAATGTCTCAGCTTTTCAATATGCTGTCTAGGTTGGTCATAGTTTTCTTCCAAGGAGCAAGTGTCTTTTAGTTTCATATCTGCACTCACCATCTGCTGTGATTTTGGAGCCCAAGAACATAAAGTCTGTCACCGTTTCTATTTTTTCCCCATCTATTTGCCATAAAGTGATGGGACTGGATGCCATGATCTTTGTTTTTGTGAATGCTGAGTTTTAAGCCAGTTCTTTCACTTTCCTGTTTCATCAAGAGGGCCTAGCTGCTTTCATTTTCTGCCATAAGGGTCATGTCATCTGCATATCTGAGGTGACTGATATTTCTCGCCGCAATCTTCATTCCAATTTGTGCTTCATCCTGCCCAGTATTTCGCATGATGCACTCTGCATATAAATTAAATAAACAAGATGACAGTATATAGCCTCAACATACTCCTTTCTCAGTTTGGAACCAGTCCATTGTTTCATGTCCAGTTCTAACTGTTGTTTCTTGACCTGCTTACAGATTTCTCAGGACGCAGGTAAGGTGTTCTGGAATTTCCATCTCTTTAAGAATTTTCCACAGGTGTTGTGATTCATACAGTCAAAGGCTTTAGAATAGTCAATAAAACAGAATTAGATGTTTTTTTAGAATCCTCTTGCTTTTTCTAAGATCCAGTGAATATTAACAATTTGATGTTTGGTTCCTCTGCCTTTTCTAAATCCAGCTTGAACATCTGGGAGTTCTCAGTTCACATACTGTTGAAGCCTAGTTGGAGAATTTTGAGCATTACCTTGTTAGCCTGTGAGATGAGTACAATTGTGTGGTAATTTGAGCATTCTTTGGTGTTGCCTTCATTGGGATTGGAATGAAAAAAGACATTTTCCAGTCCTGTGGCCACTGCTCAGCTTTCCAAATTTGCTGGCACATCGAGTGCAGCACTTTCACAGCATCATCTTTCAGGATTTAAAATAGCTCAGTTGAAATTCCATCCCCTCCAGTAGCTTTGTTCATAGTGATGCTTCCCAAGGCCCGCTTGACTTTGTACAACAGGATGTCTGGCTCTAGGTGAGTGTTCACACCATCATGGTTATCTGGGTTATGTAGATCATTTTTGTATAGTGCTTCTGTGTATTGCCATCTCTTCTTAATATTTTCTGCTTCTGTTAGGCCCATATCATTTCTGTCCTTTATTGTGCCCATCTTTGCATGAAATGTTCCCTTGGTATCTCTAAATATCTTGAAGAGATCTCTAGTCTTCCCCATCCTGTTGTTTTCCTCTATTTCTCTGCATTGATCACTTAGGAAGGCTTTCTTATCTCTCCTTGCTATTCTTTGGAACATTGAATTCAGATGGGTGGATCTTTCCTTTTCTCCTTTGTGTTTCACTTCTCTTCTTTTCTCAGCTATTTGTAAGGCCTCCTCAAACAACCATTTTGGATTTTCACATTTCTTTTTCTTGGGGTGGTTTTGATCACTGCCTCCTGTACAATGTTAAGAACCTCTGTCCATAGTTCTTCAGGCACTCTGTCTATCAGATCTAATATTTTGAATCTATCTGTCAGTTTCACTGTATAATCATAAGGGATTTGATTTAGGTCATACCTGAATGGTTCAGTTGTTTCCCCTACTTTCTTCAGTTTAAGTCAGAACTTTGCAATAAGGGGTTCACGATGAGCCATTCAGTAGTAGTGCAGTCAAATTATCTTTGATTTTCCACCAAACTCTGAAATATCTTGTAGAACCCAATTTAAAGCATGATATTTGGGGGAAGGAAGGAATGTTTCCCATCCCAGAGGCTTGTCTTCACTCTATAGTAAATTCAACCGTCTGGTCGTCTGTCCAGTGATGTGAGGTGATGCAGCGAACAACTGAATAGTCAATCTCTGGACTGACTTCTGTCTTAATCTGGTCCCTAGAGTGGGTTTCTCATATCCTGCAGGTATTGTTAAAACAAAATGCATGTAATTTGACATAAGTTTCTTTGCTGACCTGCTCTTGAGCCATTTTGATGCCATACTTAGTCACAATTCCATGAGAGAGTTAGGGAAATGTCTCCAGTCCTCTTGTGTCTACACAGAAACACCACTTTTCTACTCTACATCTACCATTGAATGCCAGCAAGAGTCATCTTTATTAATCTTGCTTGTTTTCTGTATTTCACCTAGTATCTAAGCATGGGCTCTGACAACTGTAATTCTTTAAAAAGTGGAATAAGCTTTCTCCCCAAGACCTATTTTTTGGAAAGTGAGAGAAGGGTGAAGTGTCCTCTCTGATATGAAATGCTCCTCTTTCCTTGATTTCCAAAGTCTTTGTTATTTGTAGTTCTGTGGGTCTTAATGCATCTAGGAAAAGAGAGAGCAACAATTTTAGTAAGAATTTTCACAATTTGGTTATTTTCTTAGATTTATGAGACTTAAATCTAGATCCATAGATTTTTCACCCAGAAGTTAAATATGTCTCACATATGTTCTCAAGTCCCTCTCTGAGAGCTGCAATTAGCTCACACCTCATGACAAAAGTGAAAAGTGATAGACAGGAGGGTGATATTGGAGAACAGAATGCTTCAGTTAACACATCACCATATTTAAATATCCTAACGTATTTATTTATGTATTTTTTTCTTTATGAGATACAACATGTGGAAAGCCATAAAATCATAAGCTGCGTTTCTGAAAATGATTGATGTAGTATCTAGAATTATCAATACAACTTACCAAAAAACCAGCCAATTTTGAACATTTTGAAGCTGTGGGGAGCAGCATTGCAATTTCTCTGGTAAAATTTTCAATGACATTCTGCTAACTTCTTGTGGCAAAAACTAGCTCTTGGCTAAAAAAGAATGTCCCAGGGAAAGGAGGATTTGTGTGACCGTGGGTACCCAGAAGGAAGTTATACGTAAGCAATCTGAGGGCTGATCAGCATCTCTGAGCACAGATACGGATGGAAAGTAAGGTCAGAGAAGAAAGGAATGGTCAAGGTTCTCCCTAGATTTCTCAGATTTCAAGCCTAGAAGACACTGCAAGGACTCTCAGTATCAAGAGCACAGATTTTACAATGTATTCCCTTAACATGTTCAATAATTTTAACTCTAAGCACACAAATGTACGCCTTTGTTATGCTTCAGAACTTGTAGTACTATTTTCTTTCTTTAGTCCAGTTAGCATTTTATGCCCTAGTTTACTCTTTTCTTATTATTTGAATTCATTAATTTTTTTGCATATTCATCTTTTCCTTTTAATCTTTGAGTCCGTTTGTTTTTATAATCTCACAGTTTAATTGTTCTTAGTTGATTTATCTCTTCTTACTTTTTGTAAGACTTTTCTTTTATCTCATGTTTACTTTGTTCTTATGCTACTTATTTACCTAGTTTCTTCTTATCGCCTTTAGGCTTTGTTTTAATTATTTCCCTTTTATGTTATCTATTTTTCATTGCAGTTTTAAATTTTTTATTATCTTCTTTTCCTTTTCTTATCTTTATTTTAGTTTATCTTAATATAGCAAGCAGAGAAACACTTGAAGAAAGAAGTGAGTAGAGTCCACTCTGTGCCCAAAGCAAGGGAAACTGCTCCCTTTTCCCCTGTCCCTTTGGTTGGTCCTATCTCTTCCAGGCAATGAGCGTCTATTCTCAAACTTTCTATCTCCAAAGCCTTATTTTAAGAAAGGCAGGGTTGTCCAGTCATTAAAGTCACAGTCTTGGAAATAAAGCGAAACTTGATTCACAGTAGAACTCTGCTCTCAAGAATATGACCTAGCCTCTACTACTTGAGGTTTTCTCTTTTGTGGTTGTAACCATTTGTAATTTACAAATGGTGTGTGAATTAGTTCTCTTGAAGCATACTTTCTAATTTTTAAATTTCCTCTTTCACTAAAAAGAGACCAGGATATGAATAACACTTAATCATGTTTCAATAAGGGCAGCAACCACAGTTTGTATTTATATTGCCCCTTAAAAACATAAATCTGCCTTCTCAGTGTCTGTCATTTCTGGGCCAACTAGAGTAATGTGGATGGTTTTCTTCTTTCATTAACATTCTGACTTTTTTTTTCCCCCTCTGACTCCTTTTCCCCTTTGCCAAGGAAGAAAACTGTCCTTTAAATAAGGTCTAAGGCTCTGAATTTCTGTTAAAATAGCCTAAAACAGCCAAAATGCTACCTAATGGCTGGTACCTTTATTTTTGTAATTCTTGTCCATTTAGTTTTTTACTGATTCCAATTAGTGCTAGTTGAGAGCCATATTCCACTGACATACTTTAACAATATCTTGCATTAACTGACTGTGCCTTGTACTTGTTCTCAAATTTCTCTGCTGGAAAGCTATGGGGTAAAATATTGAGGAAAGTCTCTGACCTATAATTTTAGAAGTTAATGTCTAAAGTTTATCTTTTGGCAATATAATTATTAGGATAATAGATAATATTGTGTGTGAGTTCAACTTGCTTTCCCATGGAAAATGGAGCTTGCATGGGGTTCACCGGTGTCTATTTCAGTGTGCCAATTCTCAAAGTGAAAATATGGCTTATATAAATATAGACTGAGCAAATTAATATCAATTATTTTTAGATCATTTAGTCCCAATATGAGCTTGTTTCAACATATGTTTCTAATTTCCATTAAAATAGAGGCTATATCTTAATGTCCTTTACTTCAAGATGCATTTATTTTACCTAAAATGTGATCCTTTGGAAAAGGTATGAAGCCATACTAACCATAGCTAAGGAAAGTCTATCTCTCACAGAACTCAACAGATAATTTGCTTGCACAAGTCACATGCATTTTTAATTAATATATTCTAAACTGCACTATTCTATTAAGCTGAAGCTTTTTTTCCCCCTTTTGCTAAACAATTCTTAAGAAGAGTAGAGATATTTTGCATGCAATTATAATTGTAATTGTAAACTAGTGTTTGAATTTTTCATATAATCAATGATATTCAGTTGGTTTTCCTCCAGATGCTGAGATATGAGAACAATAATGTTTGAATATCAAGTTATCTGATTCATAAACAAGGCACATTCTTCTATGAATCATGATCAGGTTTCTCACATGAACTGGAACTTAGGATTTTAGATGTCACAATCAAGTCCAGCTCTTGTATCTTAGTGCTTAGTCTCAGATATCAAATAGAATTTCTAATAGCCAAGTGACGGATACTTTCCACTAACTGACTTCCAAAACATTTGTCATTCTTCATTAGATTAAAAAAATATTTTAATATATTTCCTCTTTGTCCTTTGACTTAACATTCAAAACAATAGAAAACAATTATTTCTGCATC
>SJYC01033419.1:0-12319 GCA_006408675.1 Madoqua kirkii | reverse complement strand
GTTTCAGGATTGGGAGCTCGTGTACACCTGTGGCTGATTCATGTCAATGTATGGCAAAACCAATACAGTATTGTAAAGTAGAATAAAGTAAAAAATAAAAATTAAAAAATAAATAAATAATTAAAAAAAGAGGTGACTTGCTGTATCATGTACTTGAAAGCTGCTAAGAGAGCAGATCATAAATGTTCTCACCACAAAAAGAGATAATAATTATGTGCCATAATAGAGATATCACCCTGCTGTGATGATAGCCGTGTTGTTATATATCTATCTGTGAGTATGTGTGTGAATGCATGTGAGTGTGTCATTTTAATAGTACACCTTAAATTTAATAGTACACCTTAAATTTACATATTATGTATCAACTGTATTTCACTAAGGCTGGGGTAAAAGGAGCTGACTTAGCTGGAGGGTTGAAAGTCCTTAAGATGAAACCAGTGATGATATGAATGCACCTGCCCCTTCAGTAAATGATCCCAGAAAGCAGGCTGTAGTCTCAATGGCCCAGTTTGGGAGCTTCCAATTTGAACAGGTGATCCCTGCTGACATTCATTCCCCTTATAAATTTACAAAGTGGCAGAAAATTACATTCCTCTACCTGAAAATAAAGCCAAGCTACCTCTTTATAGGATAATAAGAGACAAGAAACAGGAAACTTGTCTTTACCAAACTTCTGTCTTGTTTCCCTAATGCCTCTGCTTTGAATATGCATCTTATATTCTACTTCTGCTCAAAAATTAAATACCAATATGAGTAGAGATGTTAAATATAGAGAATAACACACCAGCTGTTATTGAAGATATTTCTAGGGGTTATGCCAATAATTTCAGAAATAGGAAAGTTATTGTTATTCCTACAGGTACTTAAGGAGATCAGCCCTGGGATTTCCTTGGAAAGAATGATGCTAAAGCTGAAACTCCAGTACTTTGGCCACCTCATGTAAAGAGTTGACTCATTGGGAAAGACTTTGATGCTGGGAGGGATTGGGGGCAGGAGGAGAAGGGGATGACCGAGGATGAGATGGCTGGATGGCATCACGGACTCGATGGACGTGAGTCTGAGTGAACTCTGAGAGTTGGTGATGGACAGGGAAGCCTGGTGTGCTGCGATTCATGGGGTCACAAAAAGTCAGACACGACTGAGCGACTGAACTGAACAGGTACTTTTAAAGATAATACAGAGATTAGTGGATTGTTTCTATCTTAAAATTATTTCCAAATGAAAATACAAGAAAAAAGCAGTATTTACAAGTTCTGAGGTTCTTTCTAGATATACTAGGTACAAAGTAGTGCTGAAATAGTACATAATAACAATTACAAAAGGTATGTATAGGAATTAATATGTCATTGGTTGTCATTGTTCCTTCATGAAACAAAGAATGTTTTAAGGATAGTATTTGTTTTGTTCACTCTGAGTAAATGTAAATTCCTTAAAGAAAAGATACAACTCCCATGAACATGTTATCCTTTGTTGTCTGTATAAGCTAGTACCATTTTCCAAGTTCCTAAAAAGGATGCATGGGGAAGGAAAAGGATATGGACATTAATCTTCTATGTAGCATTATTCAAATGGCATCCTTTTTTGGGAAGAGAGAAGAAAGTGTTGAAAACTGTTTCAAGGTTTGTTAGCTGTCCTATTTGAGCTAGGCAATATTTACAAGTACTTTCACTTTCCTATCTGAGGTGCAGTGAGGTATGCTTAAAAGGAGCATTACAGTATATCCAAATTATACAGGTATAAGTAGTCTTAGAATTAGGAACATTTTCTTATATTGCTCTAATCTTGCTGTCTGGTTATTTAGCACTCATCAATCCCCTCCACTACAATCACTTTCATTTTTTCAGCTGTTAGGAAACTTGGTGGCTGATGGCTCAAAGCCAATAGACTGAGTGTTTGTGTCCCATTCCAAAATTCACATGTTGAAACCCAACTCTCCAGTGCAATGATACTATGAGTGGGGCTTTTGAGAAGTAATTAGGATTGGAAGAGGTCATGAGGATGGCTTCCATACATGGGATTAGTGCCCTTATGAGAGTCCTCAGAAAGTTTGATTTCCCTCTCTGCTTTCCACTATGGGAGAATACAATGAGAAGTTGGCACTCTTAACCACAAATAGGATTCTCACCCTGATGTCAGATTTCCTTCTTCCAGAATTATAAGCAATAAATTTCTACTCTTCATAAAACACCCAGTCTATGGTACTTTGTTAGATCATCTCAAAATGACTAAGATATACTATAGAAATTAATTTTGCCCACAGGAATATGACTTGACCCTCCCTGGGGGATTACCCACATCCAGTGTTTGGTTGATATGGGGTTCAAAAGTACAGCCCCCGTCTCAGGTAAGGAAATTCTGTGAAAGCATCTTAGTTTCAAAGCTTCCTATGGTGTTGACTTCCTTTGGCACTACATCACAGATCAATTTTATTTCTGCTCAGTCCTTCCCCTTTCCCTTAAGTTGTTGCTTGTGAGGGCACTTTCCAATAACTTTCTCTACCCAAAATCCTTTTTCTGAATTTGCTTCGAGGACACACAGACTAAAATATCTCAGATAGAGAAATGAAGATTATGATTTTTTTCAGTTTATTTCATTTGGTGTCAAGTCTATAATAGACTTAATAGAAACTCTCACACATACATATACACATACACACACACATGCATAAACAAATACATACTTTTTAAACTCTGAGATCAAGTAGTGTCTCTTAAGTATTTTGAGTATTTCAGAGAAAGTTAAATATCCTCTGTATCATCTCATACCTTCCTTCTATGGAAGCAGAAACCCTGTGTGTTAGCATAGCACATGGCTATACAATATGGTTTGCATTTCTCTGTCTCCCATGCAGGTGGATGCAGCCATGTGGCTAATTTGTTGAAAAAGAATATGAGCAGAAGTGATGCATGTTGTTAACATGCCACATGCTTGAAAGGAAATTGCTTATTCTTCAGTTACTTTCTTTGCCCCTTCTATTACCTGGAAATAGTGATGGATGGAATACCCTCAGAAGTTATATAGAGAGGACAGCCATGCCACTCTGCCAACCTGGATCACTCATGTTGAGCCTGTTAGTTCAGAGAATAATTAATTTCTATCAAGTTTCAGCAAGTTTCCCTGAACTTTATGCAATGGTATAGATTTGGGATGGAAAGAAGCTTGTGTCTTTTATGCTTTATTTTAATAAATCTTAATGAATGGAATTCTGGTAAGTATGTAATTTGCCTGTGGATAATTCCTATCCTGAACAAGTGGTCTGAAAATAAGACTCTTTGATTTACCAAGTCAGTATTTTCTAGTTATCTACAAAAATGTCAGCATTTTTGAATTAAATGTAAAAAAGCAAACAAGCAAAAAACAAAACAAAAACAATGGATCTACTAGTATATATGTACTGACATACATAATTAGGCATGTCTGCAGGATAGTACACGTTCTTGCTATGCTAATGTGAGTGTTTATCAACACATACTCCCATCCATGTCCATGGGTTATATCAAGACTAGTGGGGAATGACCATGAAGGAAACACTGTATTGAAATGTTTGTGGAGAAAGAAAAGTACTTCATTGAAATGTGGATCCTAATAATATGAAAAGCAGATAATAGATTGACAGGCTTGACCTAACAATAAGAAGGGATGTCAGAAGCTTTCAGTTCAGTTCAGTTCAGTTCAGTTCAGTCGCTCAGTCGTGTCCTACTCTTTGCGACCCCATGAATCGCAGCACGCCAGGCCTCCCTGTCCATTATCAACTCCGGGAGTTCACTCAGACTCATGTCCATCCAGTCATTGATGCCATCCAGCCATCTCACCCTCTGTCGTCCCCTTCTCCTCCTGCCCGCAATCCCTCCCAGCATCAAAGTCTTTTCCAATGAGTCAGCTCTTACATGAGGTGGCCAAAGTACTGGAGTTTCAGCTTTAGCATCATTCCTTCCAAAGAAATCCCAGGGTTGATCTCCTTCAGAATGGACTGGTTGGATCTCTTTGCAGTCCAAGGGACTCTCAAGAGTCTTCTCCAACACCACAGTTCAAAAGCATCAATTCTTCGGCACTCTGCCTTCTTCACAGTCCAACTCTCACATCCATACATGACTACTGGAAAAACCATAGTCTTGACTAGACGGACCTTAGTCGAGGTGATATTAGCAGGGAATTTTATGCAATTCTGGAATATTTGCAAATGGCAGAGTTCCTGTGTTTTGTTGTTGTTGTTTTCCATAATGAAAACTTATGCGCTATATTTGGTGTAGTTAGTTGCTTCTGAATTCCATGCTTGTGTGTGTGTTGTGATGTGTGTGTGTGTGTGTGTGTGTGTGTGAGAGAGAGAGAGAGAGAGAGAGAGAATGTGTTTACTGGAGGATCAGGAAAACTCCTGATCTATGTTTTATTCCACAGCTGCAATTGGTAACATAGGAATTCCCCACAAGCAAACAAACCCAGCATCATTGTAAAGGAAAATAAGTAGAGTGAAACACTGGAGATCCTAAAATAAATGTGAGCAGTTTAATCATATATCCAACCTAGGAAGGCTGCGGTGATTATGGGGTTTAGATGTTAGGAACTGACTTCCTTTATAACTACAAGATATTAAATATGATTTTGCTGCAGGTTTTTCTAGTTATTGCCTGTTTCAAGTGATCCAGTGTGAATTCAGTAGTAAACAAAATATTTTTCTTCTAGTGTGATAATGATACTTTCATCTGATTTGAATTTTCCAAAAAAGACCTACTCATGAAAAACCCATCTCAGTTAGCTCAAGAAAGTCAGGGAGAGAAAAGAAAAGCAAAGATAACACTCATGGCTGGACCAATCCTCGCTAACAAAACTGGATATGATCCTAAATGATCACCTAATTCACTTCATATTAGTGATTTCCCACTTTTCTTTTTCCTCTAACCCTAAGTACAGTAAGATGAGAGAAAGCATTTTGTTCCATTCTCAGCTCTATTGCTGAGAAGAATTGACTTCTATAACCCAGGCTTTGTTTCACACTAAATCACTAATTTTAGATTGAGATCATTTGATGGCTGATTAAGATTTAAGCATAGAGATTATAAACCGATTGCTGGAATGCACATAAATGAAAAGTGCCAAAGATGGATTTTAAAATCCATCTTCCAGATCTTCCAGATTCCAACATCTTACCCTTTATTTGTTCTCACAATGTATTGCATCATAAACAATTGCTACTTGGATAATTGATTAATTATGACCAGTATTAATATTATGTCATGCCAAAACTGAATTGAAGAAAATATTCCACTCTTTTTTTCTGGGAAAATTCCAATTATGCTGTTTATTTTAATTTTTCTTGAATTATAATTATCATACAATGCTGTATTTATTTCAGGTATAAAACATAGTGATCCAATATTTAAATATATCACAAAAGAATCACCATGATTAGTCTAGTTACCACCTGTCAGTGCACAAAGCTTTTACAATATTACTGACTATATTTCCTATGCTGTACATAATATCCCTATGACATTTATTTTATAACTTCAAGTTTCTGCCTTTAATTTCCTTCATGTATTTTATCCATTTCATCCCCTTGTATGTCAATGGACACTTAGATTGCTTCCATATCTAGACTATCTTAAATAATGCTGCTGCAATGAACATAGGAGTGCATATATCTTTTAAGATGGTATGTTTTGTTTTCTTTAGATAAATAATGCTGTTTTTAAGATTCTTTATCCTTATTATTTACCATTTTAATTATAAGGTGTCTCAGTGTGTTTCTGTTTCAGTTCATCTTATTTGGAAATTTCTGGACTCCTTGGACCTGAGTGTCTGTTTCCTTCCCCAGAGTATGGAATGTTTCTGTCATTTTATTCTCAAGTAATTTTCCTGACCCTTTTCTTTTGTCTCCTTCTGGGACCCCTATTATCCTAATACTATTGCACCTGATATTGTCACAAAGGTCCTCAAGTTACCTTCATTTACTTTAATTTTTATTTATTTAGCTTCTATGTCTTGTTATTTTCCATTGCCTTGTCTTCCAGCTCAGTGATTCATGCTTCCACTTCATTTACTCTGCTGTTGAACACTTTTAGGGTATTTTTCAGTTATGACTTCTGTTTGGTACTTATATTTTCTACCTCTTTACTACCTCTTTACTAAAGTTCTTGGTGTGTTCATCCATTCTTCTCCCCAAATTGGTGAGCATCTTTATGACCATAACTTTGAATTTTTAATTATGTAAGTTGCTCATTTCCATTTTATTAAGGTTTTTTTTTTTTTCCAGAGGTTTTCCTATTCTTTAGTTTGGAACATATTCATCTATATTTCATCCATCCCTCCACATGTTTGTCTACTTATGCTAGGAGAAATATCTCTCTCATTCATCTTAAATAAGCATTCTTGAGAGGTGCTGTTCCATGTGGCACAGAAGTACAATTTTCCCTGACAACTAGATTCAGACACTCTAAGGATGGCCTTTGGGTAGGATGTAGGCATCTGCCAGATGTAATAGGACTACAGCTGCTGCACAGGGAGGACAAGACTCAAGGTACCAGCCTGTTTCAGTTGCAGCTTGTCCACAGTGCAGGGAAGGCAGGGCCTGGGACACTGCCTGGGCCAGCTGCACCTCCAGTGTGGCTTGGGGTAAGTGTATTGCAGGGTGCTCACTCTGGCCCAGTAACAATATGGGGTGGGCAGAGCCTGACCTCTGGTACTAGCAAGCTAGAGAAAGGGCACCAAAAATGGCACCCCAATGTCTTCACCAACACTTCCATCTCCAGATAAAGTCCCAGCAGCTTCCTGACTCTCTAGCAGAAGCTTTAAAACTGAGAAGTGTGTCTTCCTCACTTATTGCCTAGGCATTCTTCAGTTTATTGCTTTTGCACTAGCTCTCAGGGCACTTGGTTTTGCCCTAGATTTCAGGGCAAAGGGGAAAAGCAGAATCTCCATTTCTTCTACTTCTATGAGTCTTCTGGCTTTAATTCCCTTTGATTTTCAATATCAAAAGTATTGGGATCTTGTCTTTCTGGTGCCAGCTCCCAAAGGTGGGGTGCCTAATGTGAAGCTCAGTCCTTTCACCTCTCAAGGGAAAGTTCTATATTTTGGATTCCCTCCCAATTGTGTGGCCGCCGTGTCTGGAGTGGGGTCCTGGGCAAGGCCATATCTCTGCCTCTTCTACCCTCCTCAATGCATCTCTCTCTACTTTGTTGTAGAGGTGCTGTTCATCTAGATTTCAGGTCCTTTTTAGAAGAAAATTACTCCATAAGTAGCTGCAAATTTGTTGTGTCCATGCAAGGAGGTGAGTTCAGGGTCTTCCTTTGCTGCAATCGTGAACACTCCTCTCTCCAGTTAAGCTCTTTTAGTGAGCTTTGCATTAGATAGTTACTATTTCTCAAAGCTTAAAGTATGATTTTGAAGTGTATCTATAATACTTTAGTGACAGTAAAGTCCTCAAAACTTATATGTGAAATAACCAGAGTTTCTGTTCCCATGATAAGGCACTTAGTTATCAAAGAATTAACATATTTATGGAAGTTGTTTATTAAAGGTCAGTTTCACCCAAAATAAAATATCGCAAAATGGTTGAAACACATTTAGTTATAAATGTTTTCACTCAGCTCTAATTCACAATTATAAAAAACAGCAACTTTAATTTCTGAAAATAAAGCTAAGAATTCTAGTTCTACTGCTAACAGAGTGGTACCTGGTTGATAAATAAGATGAGATTTTCAGCATCTAAAATTTCACATCTCACATTACACTTTTCTCTGCCTTTATATCAAGTTCAAACAACTTTTATTTTTAAAATATTCTCTACTTTTTCCCTCCTACAGTTCTTCTCACATATCAGCCCACTCTTTATCTCATCCCCTCTACTTTATGAAAGTATATTTTTTTCATTGTGTTTTTCCTTGGTTAAAAGTAAACATTCTCACTTCATTAACTCATTTTCACTGGCATTTCATTTGCATGTTTGCCCCAGTAACTACTTTTGTCTGTAAACCTCTCCTTAAATATCTGAATTATTGTGACATTTTGGACTAATCCTAAACATTAGGATGCTTCAGAGTGACCCTCAATTGCATCTAATATTAGACTTCTTCTAAAAATTGAATATGATAACATGGTCTTAATAACAATGTTTAGTGAGTCAATAATTATAAAAAGTGTGATCAGTGTTTATTAAAGTCTTTGTAATTTGCTTATGTAAAATGGAGGTTAAGTCATCAACCTTGATGTTGACTTCAAGATTGTAAATGGACTTGCTTAGGTTGTGAAGAGAATCAAATGAGATAATGTAGATAAAGGTTATTTGTATAATTTTATGTATATGGTATTAATAATAGTCTAAAATATTTAATCAGACTTTCTAAATGAAAAATAGCTCTCCATATAGTAAAGAATTCAAAAAGGAAAGCTATTAACATTTCATCATAGCTGTGAATTTGCTTCCTTATTCTGAGTAGCCTTTTTAAAAAATAAAAAGGAAATTTGTAAGGACTTCTTTTTCTACTCATAGACTCAAGGAACACTCCTGTTCTATTTTCCAGTATGATATTGCTTCTTACTAACTGCACAAATGAGTCCTGCTTCAGTGAACTAGTTACATCTTTCTTGCAGTTTGAAGTGAAGTGAAGTCACTCAGTTGTGTCCGACTGTTTGCGACCCTCTGGACTGTAGCCCACCAGGCTCATCTTTCCATGGAATTCTCCAGGCAAGAATACTAGAGTGGGTTGCCATTTCTTTCTTCAGGAGATCTTCCTGACCCCAGGGATCGAACCCAGGTCTCTTGCATTGCAGGCAGACGCTTTAACCTCTGAGCCACCAGGGAAGCCCTTCTTGCAGTTTACCTTTATATACCTTTATATATAAATAAGAGAGGGACTTTTCAGATGGTGCTAGTGGTAAAGAACCCGCCTGCCAATGCAGAAGACATAAGAGATCCAGGTTTCATCCCTGGGTCAGGAAGATCCCCTGGAGGAGGATATGGCAACTCATTCCAGTATTCTTACCTAGAGAATCACATGGACAGAGGAATGGGCAGGGTAAAGTCCACAGTGTCACGAAGAGTTGGACTCCACTGAAGTAACTTAGCACACATGCATAAATAAAGGTGTTTGGACCTAACTGTAAGACTGTAAACTTGCATCACTTACATTCCACTAATTAATGCCCTAATCATGATTTTATACAATGATCTTTTTAAATTTGCATTTTGAGTATAAAAGAATTTTGTTGGCTGATCTTTAAGTCAGATAAATTCAGAAGGCACCTTGCTTGAAATCAAATCAGGTTTTTCCTCTAACCTGACTTTCTTACAAGTGTCCAATCTTTGATAAAGAACCAATGTAATTTTAAGTAGACATATAATCATTTTGAAAAAATTTAATGAATTTGTAGTTTAGTAAGGATATATTCTAAGGTAGGAAATGTGTGGAAACTCTTCTATAGAAAATATTTTTTCAATTATTTAAACTATAATAACTAGCATTTTGATAAAAATTTTTGATATTTTTATCAGATTGTCATTTGAGCTTTTTATTACTTTATTTGAAATTGAAAGCAGAGTGATAATATATCGATTTAAACCTCACATAAATGCTTATTCTTAACTTTGTATTGTTTTAGAAACATAGTATGGCAGTTATGATTTGATTTGCCTATTATTTGCCCATTTTAAAACCTGGTTTGGACAGTAGTACCAATAGCTGAATTATTTTCATTCTTTGATTTTGACTTGGTTTACTGTGGGTCAAGAGTACTTTAATTTGGCTAAGATGCCCTTTCAGAGTGTTCTGCAAAGAGGTTAAAAAGCCTCTAGCATAGTACAGTATAAATAAGTTACACTATCCAACATAGCAGTTCTTTGAAAAGTGCATATGATTTATTCATGCAATAAAAATTTCTTAGCACCTTTTATTCATAAGGTATTTTGCTAGGCAATAATAAAATGGTAGGCTGCATAATATTCATCTCTTTATTTCTCATATTTATTGTAGTGTCTAACATTCAATAAATGCTTAAATGAGAAAAGTACAATTTAAGAAATGAAACACTAAATAAATAAAATATTAAATATTAAAATGTAGTTCAACTTCTCATCATGATTTTAGCAAATAGACTAGAAAAAATTCATTTAAACAAATAATTTCACTCCAGGAGATACATGGTAATAAGTAAATGGGTAAATGCTAATAAGAATGTTAAGTAGCTCAATCCAACAATTGAATTTTAATATTAAGTTCTGTTGTAGGTAACAGAAGCCTCAAATTATTAGAGTATTACTTGATACATGTATGTATTGTTTGTCTCACATTGATAGAGATCTGGAGATAGATAGTCCAGGGTTAGCATGCTGGCTGTGTCTCCCTCAGAGGCCTGGACTCATTCCATCTCTTCACAGCAAGGCACAGTACCATCCTTCATCCCTTTGCTTGAGTACCAATAACTCCATTCTTGTTGCCAACATCATACCAATGTTCCAGCTATCAAAGAAGGCTAGAAGGGTCAAAGATAGTGCATCAATCATCATTTTAGAAAGGGTCCCTTAAGATTTTAAGTGACAGCTTAGCCTATATCTCATTCCCCCAAACTTCATTTATAAACCACTAGCTTCAAATATGTTTGGTAGGAAATATAGTGTCTATATCAAGCTGCATGTGCCTGGCTTAAAAAAAAATGCACTTCTATGAAAGAGGAAAATGACTACAAGTCACTGCCAAATGAACAAAAAACAAAAACCAAGAAATTTTTCTAGAGCATGTAACATCTGACCTGAATTTTTAAGCAACACAAACTCAGGCAGTTCATCTCTGGGATAATACACAGAGAAGACAGAGTAATCTAATACAGAATTTGCAGAGGTAGAGCGATGAGACACTGTGCTATTCTACATTATATTAAACTTCTTCTGTATTATTAATTTGAACTTTTAGTGAAAATTTGGAAATACTGATGGATTTTACAGCAAACTTACCTTTGTTTTGAGCAGAAAAATAATAAAGACAGAATAGTGAATTACAATGAAGAGACTACAGGTGAAATCACTGAGATATCATTATAATCATTCAGTTATAAAAAAATATTGACAATTACAATGAGGGGCTAAATATCTGAAAATGATATATAGATATGTATAGAAAGGATTAGATAACAGATTGGGTGTGGGACTGAAGGGAGAGAAGTGTTAAATATTAGTTAGGAGTTTCTAACTTGGGTACCCAGTAGGAATAACTGAGATCAGAAATGCAATGCAATATGATAACTAGGTTTCATATAATAAATACATCAATTTTGGAATTTTAAGTATAAACTGTCTATGAAGTGCATATAGTTGTGAATGAGTGCAAAGTTTAAGAGATATATATGAACTGATGATACTATTTACATAAATATGAAGAATGAAAGTAGTCCACTATTATTGAAAATCTCATTTGTATTGTGATCCTCTTAAAATTACATACTTCACTACCTCAAATATAGGAAGCTAAGTATAAAATTCTTCTGTGTGACAGGTAGACACTCTACCTTTTATAGAAATGAGGTGTATGAAATAAAAGGTATATGATAACATTTAAATGAAATACTGTGTACTCTAATGTTAGAGATTCAAACATATTTTCAGTTCCCATTATTTGATATTTTAAATGGTAAAGAGAGAAAGGATTCAATTATGGCGTGATCTAGGAATAATGATGAATGAATATACACATATATCTAAAACACATCAATTAAAAGCACTGATAGATAGAGATAGATTCTCTTCGGGGACTAATAACTGGTTTAAGAAAAAGTATTGAAACCATCTTTATGAACTGTAACTTCTTAGTTACGTACTTTTCTCTCGACTTCCTACTTTTGCATTTTAATCCTCTGTGATTAAATATATATATGTGTGTGTGTGTGTGTGTGTGTGTGTGTGTGTGTGTGTATGATAAACTTCAGCTTCCTCAGCATTAGTGTTTGTGACATAGACTTGAATTACTGTGATTTTGAATGGTTTGACTTGAAGATGGACCTAGATCATTCTGTCACTTTTGAGATTGCACCCAGGTACTGCATTTTGGACTATTTTGTTGACTATGAGGGCTACTCCATTTCTTGGAAGGGATTCTTGCACCAGAAGTAGATATAATGGTCAACTGAATTAACTTCATCTATTCCTGTCCATTTTAGTTCACTGATTGCTAAGATATTGATGTTTACTTTTGCCATTTACCTTGATTCATGGGCCTAAAATTTCAGGTTCCTATGCAATATTGTTCTTTACAGCACCAGATCTTACCTTCATCACCAGACACATCCACAACTGAGAATCATTTCTGCTTTGGCCCAGGCACTTCATTCTTTTGAG
>SJYC01033418.1:0-11579 GCA_006408675.1 Madoqua kirkii | reverse complement strand
TTTTGACTGTTAAAAATAAAATCAGTCCATTTCAGCTCAGTTCAGTCACTCAGTCGTGTCTGACTATTTGCGACCCCATGGACTGCAGCACACCAGGCTTTCCTGTCCATCACCAACTTCCAGAGTTTACTCAAATTCATGTCAGTCCAGTCGGTGATGCCATCCAGCCATCTCATCCTCTGTTGTCCTCTTCTCCTCGTGGCTTCAATCTCTCCCAGCATCAGCGTCTTTTCCAATGAGCCAGCTCTTCACATAAGTTGGCCAAAGTGTTGGAGTTTCAGTTTCAGCATCAGTCCTTCCAATGGATATTCAGGACTGATATGCTTTAGAATTGACTGGTTTGATCTTCTTGCCATCCAGGAGACTTTCAAGAGTTTTCTCCAACACCACTTTGAGTTTTCTCAAAAGCATCAATTCTTTGGCCTTCAGTTTTCTTTATGGTCCAATTCTCACATCTATTCATGGCTACTGGAAAAACCATAGCGTTGACTACATGGACCTTTGTTGGTAAAGTAATATCTGCTTTTAAATATGCTGTCTAGGTTGGTAATAGCTTTTCTTCCAAGAAGCAACCATCTTTTAATTTAATGGCTGCAGTGTCCATCTGCAGTGATTTGGGAACTCTATCAATTCTTTGGCCTTCAGTTTTCTTTATGGTCCAATTCTCACATCTATTCATGGCTACTGGAAAAACCATAGCGTTGACTACATGGACCTTTGTTGGTAAAGTAATATCTGCTTTTAAATATGCTGTCTAGGTTGGTAATAGCTTTTCTTCCAAGAAGCAACCATCTTTTAATTTAATGGCTGCAGTGTCCATCTGCAGTGATTTGGGAACTCCCAAAAATAAAGTCTGTCACTGTTTCCATTGTTTTCCCATCTATTTGCCATGAAGTGATGGGACCAGATGCTATGATCTTCTTTTCTGAATGTTGAGTTTTAACCCAAATTTTTCACTCTCCTCTTTCAGTTTCATCTTTAGTTCTTCCCTTTCTGTCATAAGGGTAGTGTCATGTGCATCTCTGAGGTTATTGTTATTTCTCCCTGATTCTAGATTATGTGTCATCCAATCCAGCATTTCACATTATGTACTCTGCAAGTAAGTTAAATAAGCAGGGTGACAATAGGCAGCCATGATGTAGTCCTTTCCTGATTTGGAACCAGTCTGTTGTTCCATGTCCAGTTCTAACTGCTTCTTCTTGGCCTGCATATAGATATCTCAGGAGATTGGTAAGTGGTCTGGTATTCCCATCTCTTGAAGCATTTTCCACAGTTTGTTGTGATCCACATAGTCAAAGGCTTTGGCATAGTCAGTAAAGCAGAAGTAGATGTCTTTCTGGAACTCTCTTGCTTTTTCGATGATCCGATGGATGTTGGCAATTTGATCTCTTGTTACTTTGTCTTTTCTAAATTGAGCTTGAACATCTGAAAGTTCACAGTTCATGTAATGTTGAAGACTGGCTTGGAAATTTTTGAGTACTTTACTGGCATGTGAGATGAGTGCAAATTGTGTGGTAGTTTGAAAATTCTTTGGCATTGTCTTTCTTTGGGATTGGAATAAAAGCAGACCTTGTTCAGTCCTGTGGCCATGTTCCCTTGGTATCTGTAATTTTCTTGAAGAGATCTCTAGTCTTTCCCATTCTGTTGTTTTCCTCTATCTCTGCACTGATAACTGAGGAAGACTTTCTCTTCTCTCCTCGCTGTTCTTTGGAACTCTACATTCAGATGAGTGTATCTTTCCTTTTCTTCTTTGCCTTTAGCTTGCCTTCTTTTCTCAGGTATTTGTAAAGCCTCCTCAGACAACCATTTTGTGTTTGTGTATTTCTTTTTCTTGGGGGTGGTCTTGATCACTGTCTCCTGTACAATATCACAAACCTCCATCCATAGTTCTTCAGGTAGTCTCTGTACGATATAAATCACTTGATTCTAATTGGCCCTTCCATTGTATAATCATATGGGATTTAATATAGGTCATACCTGGATGATCTAGTGGTTTTCCCTATTTTCTTTAAGTCTGAATTTTTTAATAAGGAGTTCATGATATGAGCCACAGTCAGCTCCTGGTCTTGTTTCTGCTGACTATATAGAGCTTTTCCATCTTAAGCTGCAAAGAATATAATCAATCTGATTTTGATATTGACCATCTGGTCATGTCCATGTTTAGAGTCTTCTCTTCTGTTGTTGGAAGGGGGTGTTTTCTGTGACCCGTGTGTTCTCTTGGCAAAACTCTGTTAACCTTTGACCTGCTTCACTCTGTACTCCCAGGCCAAATTTGCTTGTTACTCCAGGTGTTTCTTGACTTCGTACTTTTGCGTTCCAGTCCAAAAATCTGTCCAGAATTGTGTGAAATTTTAAAATGTAACTGCAAAATAAAACTCTTCATCTGAATTTATTTTGTTAATTTTCATTCAAAAATTCTTTTTGAAACTCAGTGGTCCCATTAAATATGCATATTCTAGTGGATTTCTTAATGCAGTGAAAGTTTCTAGTATTACTTCTTGAATTATTGCTTCTTCATCCATGTTGTTGTTACTTTCTGGAGTTTCTTAATGCACAATGTATACTATACCACAAGTCATGTGGGATATTGGTTCCCCTACCAAGGGTCAAACCTTTCCCCTCTCCAGTGGAAACACAGAGTGTTAACCACTGGGCAACCAGGGGTCCCACCTGGAAGTGTTCTGATATCCTTATTTCTTTTCATAGATACTTATTGCTTTTAAATATCTTCTCTGCTTGGAAAAATTTCTTTAACTTAGTTTTCCAAAATGGCATAGTTAAATATTTGTTTCATTTGCCTGAATATTTGCCTGGAATCTTTGTGCTAAACCAAATATTTACTTTGGACTAAATATTAGAGCATTTTTGTACCCTCTGTATACTACTGGAGATCAGTGGAGAAATAACTCCAGAAAGAATGAAGGGATGCAGCCAAAGCAAAAACAATGGCGATCAGCCCTGGGATTTCTTTGGAAGGAATGATGCTGAAGCTGAAACTCCAGTACTTTGGCCACCTCATGCGAAGAGTTGACTCATTGGAAAAGACTCTGATGCTGGGAGGGATTAGGGGCAGGAGGAGAAGGGGACGACAGAGGATGAGATGGCTGGATGGCATCACAGACTCGATGGACATGAGTCTGAGAGAACTCCGGGAGATGGTAATGAACAGGGAGGCCTGGCATGCTGCGATTCACAGGGTCGCAGAGAGTCTGACACGACTGAGTGACTGAACTGAACTGAACTGAACTGTAGCTATGTTTCCTTCATACTCATCATCTTATCATCCTGGATCCATTAGATTAAAATGTTGAGCAAACTATATTTCTTTCCATTCCCAGGACTGCAGGGCACTTTGTTGGAGGGTAGTGTGTGAAAAAAAAAAAAAAATTTCTTATTCTTATTCTCTTTCAAGTTGCCCTGTGCAAATACTGCACAGCAACCCAGTGTGTATTCTCACTCTGCTTGTACCTACAACCTTTACAGTCAGAAGTCTTCACTGGGCCACATGTGTGGGTAGGGGTCACTCTCTAGTGACCAATGCTATTACAGACTGTTTTCCTAAGATATATATATATATATATATATATATACACACACATATATATACATATGTATATATATATAGATGTATATATATATAGATGTATATATATATATGCACACAATTATATATAATGTGTGTGCTAAGTTGCTTCAGTCATGTCCAACTCTTTCTCGAACTTATGGATTGTAGCCTGCCAGGCTCCTCTGTCCATGGGATTCTCCAGGCAAGAATACTGGAGTGGGTTGCCATGCCCTCCTCCAGGGGATCTTCCTGACCCAAAGATCAAACTCACATCTGTAATGTATCCTGCATTGGCAGGAGGGTTCTTTACCACTAGTGCCAACTGGGAAAATATATGATATACTGCTTATCATATATAATATATAAATATATATAAATATTTAGTGAAAATGGAGTGTTGAAATGTCTATTATGTTTTTTCCTGTCTAAACAAACTTCCAGACAAAAGAAAATATTGCATTATTTGCTGTTATTGTGTAGTTGCAATGTCATGTCAGACTCTTTTATGCCCCTATGGACCATAGCCCATCAGGCTCCTCTGTCCATAGGATTTCCCAAGCAAGATGCTGGAGTGGGTTGCCTTTTTCTTTTCTAGAGGATCTCCCTGACCCAGTGATTGAACTCATGACTTCTGCATTAGCAGATGGATTCTTTACCACAGCTGCTGTTGCTGCTAAGTGTCTTCAGTTGTGTCCGACTCTGTGCAGCCCCATGGACGGCAGCCCATCAGGCTCCCCTTCCCTGGGATTCTCCAGGCAAGAACACTGGAGTGGGTTGCCATTTCCTTTTCCACTGCATGAAGGTGAAAAGTGAAAGTGAAGTCGCTCAGTCGTGTTTAATTCTTCATGATTCCATGGACTGCAGCCCACCAGGTATTTTCCAGGCAAGTGTACTGGAGTGGGGTGCCATTGCCTTCTCTGCTTTACCACTGAGCCACCAGGAAAGCCCTATTGCAGTATTAGTCTGAACTAAACTATTTTCATATATTTTTTTTCATATGATAAATACCCTGCTTTGGGCAAGTAGACCTTCCCATGTCTTTGTGAGGGGTATACTACAAAGATAGGATGGGCCTCTATTCAAAATTTGTTCAAATGTTGAAACTGATGATGGCACACATGGTAAGAAGACATAGAAAAAGTTATCACTTAGACTAAGAGCCTTCTCTGAGTAGGTAGAGAAGGTCTCTAAACCGGGCTTAAATGACTTAAAAGAGGAGGAAAAGGGGCTGGCTTGGACTTTTTATTGTGGTTAAGGGTGAGACTGGTGTGAAACTCTCACACTTGAATTTAGAATTGTGCACATGTAGGGCCTGGTACACTTGGAATCTTCCACTGGCACCAAAGTAGGAAGCAGCTAAGTTTTCTTTCAGTTTGTTCAGATATGAGGCAGAAGGCAAAGATAGCTGGATGTCCCTTAACAACTGTCAGCAGGAATCAAAATACTAATGAGACTCCTGTTACATCCTTCCTATGGCCGTTTCTGTTTATTCTGTAACAGTGCATCTGCCTCATGAAACTGTTGCTATTTCTTTGTTTATTTGCCCCAACTCTACATATTCTGTGTTTCTGGATAAAAAGGACTCTGCCCTGTTTACCATTTTAAACCCTGGATCTATCACAGTTCTTCACATCTCACCTTACTGTAAAAATAGAATTATTCTTAGTATACTTTTAATAGTTATTGAAATTGGCTGAATTACCTTTTGCTAAAATAGTGAGTTCCAAAGAATTTGGTTGTATTCCTTATTTAAATTGCCCTCTGATTTTGTTTTAATATTCTTATTTTATGAATTGGAAATGAAATAATGTTTTGGGGGAATTGGGTCAAATGAATTTTCAGTTAGGCAGATCAAATCATGTTTTATAGGTTTTAATAAAAAACTTGACTCTCTTTTTTCCTTCCTTCCTTTCTTTCTTCTTATATTCATTGTTTCCTTTACTTCCCTATGACATATATTTATTAATTTGTTGTAGGAATTTTGAGAGCAATGTTTTGATAATCTACACAGCAGTATTTTGCACTCCGGTAATTTCACTTATCATGGGATATAGCAAACTAAACAGAAAGACAACAGTATAATGGTAATAGTGATAGTTATAACAACAGTAACAACAGATTTTTATAGTCAGATTTGGGGTTAAATATCAGCAGTAGTAGCCTAAGCCATATGAATCTGGGTAAGTAAGCCATGGTTTTCTAATTATCAAATGAAAAAAAAAAAACACTGTCTTATTGGACTCTATAATTAATTATTAATATATAAAATACTATATAAACCAATAACCAATCAATATTATGCCTGAAATGGCATTTGGCAAAACCAGTGAACAGGTGTAAAAAATGTATACATTTTGGAGCACACAGCTATTCCTTTACTTTTTTCGTATTTTTGGACTCAGTATTTTCTAAATGAAAGAGACTTTTGGTTTCAGCTAGTCTCCTGGTTACCAAACTTGGGTCCATAGTAAACACTTTTCTGTGCCCTGTGGTCAGGTGATTTCTATAATGGTAATATGGGTAATATGGGATACATCCCAGAATCTGTAATTTGTAAATGTTTTTACGTAATAGTGAAGCATAGCTGATTTGAGGAACCACTGATCTTTATACAATCTGATCACTTTATACCTGAGGAACTGAGAACCAAAGGACTATTTCTGTGCTAGAGAGCTGATTGGTGGCTGAGTTCATGTTTGCCAGTTCAGATCTTTGTCTTCCTTGACACTTCCATACTTTGTGTGGAATTTAAGAGTGTATCTGTGGAGAAGCAGTTCCTAAGAGAGCTTTGATGAACAGATGGTAGCTGTGTGCTCGTGGTCAAGGAGGAGTGTCTAAAGCAAAAACAATGTACTTGGATCTGTGTATCAGAGTCCTGGAGCTGTTGAGACTTTAACTCATTTTGCAGTCTAGTCACTTTGCAACAAGGATGATATTTAGGGGAAGGAAATAGATTGTTGTCTTGCATTTATCATTAAGAAATATAACTGCTCTATGCTTAATTTTAAAGGGAAGATCATACTGAGAAAAGCCCATTGAATATAGATCTTTGTTTGAACTACAGAGCACTATTATTTTATTCTGGAGATACTCTGAGGCATTTTTCATGAGTGGAAAATAATAATCACTATTTTATAAGCTTTGTAATTTAATATATAATCATCTTAGTGCTATCCACATTCTTAGACTTGACCTTACTCTTTTTATTTAAGTGCGCCAACTGCATTTGGCTGAAAGTTACAATCTTAGGATCATTTTTTTCTTCTCATGTCTTTCCCTGATGTTAGAATTGTTATGCCCAAGTCGCGAAATCTCCCAATGATGACCAGAGAGCTGATATTCGATGCAAAAGCAAGAGAGTTTTTATTACCAAGCTCAAGCTGGGGCTCCCACCAATACCAACACAGTGGCTATAGGAAGGAGCCCCAGATTTTGGATTACATTGCTTATATAGGGAGTATATGGGGAAAAAAAGGATTTCTAGGTAGAGGAACGTCTGTTTGGTCACTTTCTTTCACAGAGTTGTGTGTTGGTTCTTGATTGGTCTCTATTGTCTAGGCAGACCACAAGTTCCTGAACATTAAGTCAGGAGATTTTGGTCTGAGGTCCAATTGGCTCGTGGGCAGTGGGGTGAGGTCAGGGGGTTTCCAAAGGCTCTTTTCCCGAAACCTTACAAAATGGAGTTTTTCTGTTAACAAAATGGAGTGGCTTAGATTCTTCAGAATCTGGATTCTTTGGGGCTTCTTGTTGTTGATTTTGCTTGATAATGACAGACCTCTCACTTAAAATCGAAGTAGAATTACAGTGGAAATATTAAGGAATTACAAACCTAGAAATCTGATGACTAAAACATAAAATGATCTGCATTTAATTTCCCTTTCAATGCCTTAACCAGAAACACATACAAGGGTCTTCTTGGGATACAGAGATGTTGTTGGCAGTTAAAGTTGCTGCTTCAACTTTGAAATAAGTATACCATTTTCAGAATAAAACATGACAACTGAATCTAGAGTATAGATAAAGTAAGAATTCATTGAAGGCAAAGATATTTTGGATCAGATTTAGATGATGACCTTTTGATAGAAAATACACAACATACATAATATCTTCAGATAGTAAGACACAGTTTTCATAAATTCTAAGGCAGCGCATGTTCTTTTATAAATCTTAGGAAAAGAAACCTTCTTGATAGATACTTTTTTCTGCTAGCCTGTCTAGCATTCAAATACAAAACTATACAAATTACCATTTGTACAGAAGAGTTCTTTTTCCTCTCTTTATTTTCATTTTAAAAAGTAGGGCATTAAAAAAAATTTAGGATGTTTACAGGACTTTTGTAAATGTCCCTATGCTAAAAGATACTATTAATACTTAATAGCTATATAATGCTTTCATCTATAAATCCCAAAGGGATTTTTGAGTGTTACAGTCTTCATTTTCTAAAAGACAAAAGAGAATTTTGAGATGACAAAAGTGTAGTTACCCAAAGCTTTCTGAGCACATAACTAACAACACAATCGAATTTGAATGTTTGGAAAGAAAATTATTTAATTATGTCAAGAATTTCTTTTTTTGAGAAGAATTGTCCCATTTGGTTCTAAAGAGAAGTCTGTCTTACTGTGACTATTCAGTATTGATTTTATTTTGAATTAATTTTATTCCTTTCTTACCACTCCTCTTTCAGACACATTCTATCTCTATTTTAATTATATTTTTCTTTGGTGGCTCTCCTTAACCTATGAGATATTAGAGCTCACTTTCCAAAAAAGATGGGCATGAAATGATTTATCTATTATTTACTGGTCAAATAAACACAAAACCGTACCTACATGGCTCAATGCCAATTCAAGAGACAAAGGAGACATGATTTGATCCCTGGTTCAGGAAGGTTCCTTAGAGAAGGGAATGGCAACCCAGTATTCTTGCCCGGGAAATCCCAAGGACAGAAAAGCCTGGTGAGTTCTAGTCCATAGGGTCACAAAGGGTCAGATACAACTTAGTGACTAAATAACAGCATACCACTGTGCTATGAACATTAATGATAATATCCCAGGTTTAAACAATTTCAAGAATTCAAACAATTCCAGCAGCAAATACTGGATAAGAAAATACTTCTGAGCTAAAAGCTTTTTCCTTCATCTGTGAATTGTCTTTATCTTACTGGTGAAAGCAACATTCATTAAGAAATAGTCCATGCACGTCAGTCCAGAGACTCTATTTTCTTTATTTCTCTCCATTATATTGAAACAGTCCTGCCATTATCTCTACCATTTACTGTATTATTCTTTTTAAACGACAACATGATTTGAGATGAATAAAAGATAGATGGCAAGACAAGTTACTGAGTTGTTAACTATTTTTACTGTGTCCTTACTGTTGCAGAAGGCTTGCAAAATGGAGAGTTATTTTTATTTCTCCAGTCTCTGTAATTCTGATTTGGGGCTCACTTCTTTAGGCAGCCTTTAACATCTGTCATGTTTCAGAACAAAAAATGAGAAGTCAAAAGGCACTTCAGAGACACTCTATTCCACTGAGACCACTGTTGGGTTTAGAAGATAAATGCACTAGAGAGAAAGGGCAGAAAGGATCCTCAAGAACAGGGGGTTGTGGAGGGCTAATCCAAAATGAAAGAGTTTACTGAGAATGAAAATGAGTGGGTTTTAGTATTGTTTTCCTTGTTTGTGTCCTTATTCATTTAAGAGTAGCAAATGGATATCTGACTTATCCTGTTGTGCTTATGTACCTGAAGTATGTCTGTATACATACGAACCAGAGAAATTGAAGAAAGAACCTGTGGGGCTTCTCCTGTCAGTCAAGAGCCCTGTTGTGACGGCCTCTCTGAGTTCATCCAGAGCATCTGCGGGCCCAAGATGAAAAGGGCTCCACTAGGTAGCAGCACTGTGTGGCACCAGGATCGACAATGCAGGAGGGCCTGGGTCTACAGTATTGTGACAGTGCATAAACCCTCCAATTCGTCCTCTGATCCTGAGACGGGGAGGAGACCCTAATGCATAAAGAAATTGAGTTTTCAACCAGTAGCAAGTTGAGTTGGACCAAGTTAAGAACTTGAACTAGGAAAAAGGATATGAAATTTATGCAGAAAAGGCATGTGGGAAAAGCTGTAATTATTTAAAATATAGGCATGTTGGAATTCAGGTGCATTTGAAGCCCAAACTTATAGTTCTGAGAAAGAATGGCTTGTCTAAATTACTTACTTAAGTGGAAACTCTTTTAGGATGGTTTCTTGCTCTTAATTTACCTTTCATATTCCAGAGATTAACCATTCCTTACAATACATTTATTTTTAAAGAGGTACAGTTGAGATTTTCTTTTCAGTTAAGTAATAATAAGAACTCCTTTTACATAACAATCAGTAATATTTTTGGATTTCTGTACATTTACAATATCCAAACACATATTCTTAGTGTTCTTAGTTTAGCTAGAGAAGGTCTACGTCTCCACATTTTCATTCATGTACATTAAATGAAAAGTAAATAAACAAATAATTTTTACTAATGCCCGAAATGCTTTTAATGAAATAGAAGTCACTTTACAAATAAAAATACATTTTAAATTGTACATAACATTATGTACATGCATGCTCAGTTGCTCAGTCATATCCAACTCTTTTGCAACCTCATGGACTAGAGCCCTCCAGGCTCTTCTGTTCATGGGATTTTCCAGGCAAGAATACTAGAGTGGGTAGCCATTTCCTTCTCCAGAGGATCTTTCTTACCCAGAGATCGAACCCAATTCTCCTTCATTGACAGGCAGATTCTTTACCACTGAACCAGACATTTGCTACTATTAAACATATAAGGACACAAACAAGGAAAACAATCCTAAAACCCATTCATTTCTCAGTCTCAGTAAACTCTCTCATTTTGGATTAGCACTCCACAACGGCCTGTTCTTAAGGAATTCTCTGCCCTTTTTGCCTGGTGTCTTTACCTTCTAAACCCAATAGCAGTCTCAGTAGGATAGAGTGTCTCTGAAGTGCCTTTTGACTTCTCATTTTTTGTTCTGAAACATGACAGATGTTAAAGGTTGCCTGAAGAAGTGAGTCCCAAATCAGAATTGCAGAGATTTGGGGAAGTAAAAATAACTCTCCACTTTGTAAGCCTTCTACAACAGTAAGAACACAGTAAAAATAGTTAACAACTCAGTAACTTGTCTTGCCATCTATCTTTTATTCATCTCAAATCATGTTGTCATTTAAAAAGAATAATACAGTAAATGGTACAGATAATGGTAGAACTATTTCAATATAATGGAGGGAAATAAATAAAATATAATCTCTGGATTGACTTGTATGGACAGTTTTCTTAATGAATATTGCTTTCACCAGAAAGATAGAGAATTCACAGATGAAGTAAAAAGCATTCAGGTCAAAAGTATTTTCTGATCCATTGTCTGCTGTTAGAAATTGTTTGAATTCTTGAAACTGTTTAAACCTGGGATATAACCATTAATGTCCATAGCACAGTAACTACAGGTAATATGTTATTGCTGTTGTTTAGCCACTAAATTGTGTCTGACTCTTGACCTCATAAGCTGTAGCCCACAAGGCTTCATATACTGGAGTGGGTTGCCATTTCCTTCTCCAGGGGATTTTCCTGACCCGGGGGCTGAACCCATATCTCCTCTGTCTCCTGCAGTGGCAGGCAGATTCTTACCATTGAAACACCTGGGAAGCCCAAATATATCTATATGTGTATACAAATATGTGTATGTGTGTTTCTGTGTATAAATGATATTTGCCTTAATCCACAAAATCCTGAAAATTACAGAGCCATTTTCACTTTGAGAACTCAGTTAAATGGGAGAAAGAAGTTGGGAGGAAAATGTAAATTTAACATGAAAAGATGTAACTACTTGTTCAGTTCAGTTCAATTGTTCAGTCATGTCTGACTCTTTACGACCCCATGAACACAGCAGACCAGGCCTCCCTGTCCATCACCAACTCCCGGAATTTACTCAAACTAGGGTCCATTGAGTTGATGATGCCATTGAA
>SJYC01033417.1:0-11724 GCA_006408675.1 Madoqua kirkii | reverse complement strand
GGGAGATCGTCCACACTTGTGGCTGATTCATGTCAATGTATGGCAGAACCAATGCAGTGCTGTGAAATGGAATAAGCATTAAACAAAAAATAAAAAATTAAAAAAAAATAAGTGTAAGTTTCCAGATCAACTTGTATATGGCATTTCGGGATAATTAGCCTGTGGCACACAAAATACTATTTACAATGTTTAAGATAAACAATTAGTGTCCTTGGTGGGTCTGTGCAAGGAGTGTGGGAGGGAAGTAGAGGAACCTGTAAACATGGGAGATTGAGCTAGAGTAACACAAAGTCACATCTTGAGTACCCTACTTATTATCTGTGCAATCTTGAGTAATCTGCATCCAGGTCAAGAAGCAACAAGTTTGAACTGTACATGGAACAATAGACTGGTTTCATGTTGGGAAAGGAGTACGTCAAGGCTGTATATTGTCACCCTGCTTATTTAACTTATATGCAGAGTACATCATGCAAAATGCCAGGCTGGATGAAGTGCAAGCTGAATTCAAGATTGCTGGGAGAAATATCAGTAACCTCAGATATACAGATGACACCATCCTTATGGCAGAAAGTGAATAAAAACTAAAGAGCCTCTTGATCAAAGTGAAAGAGGAAAGTGAAAAAGTTAGCTTTAAACTCAACATTCAGAAAACTAAGATCTGGTCCCATCACTTCATGGCAAATAGATGGGGAAACAATGAAAACAACGAGAGACTTCCAAAATCAATGCAGATGGTAACTGCAGCCATGAAATTAAAAGACGCTTGCTCCTTGGAAGAAAAGCTATAACCAACCTACACAACATATTAAAAAGCAGAGTCATCACTTTGCCAACAAAAGTCTATCTAGTCAAAGCTTTGGTTTTTCCAATAGTCTTGTATGAATGTGAGAGTTGGACTATAAAGAAAGCTGCATGCCGAAGAATTGATGCTTTTGAACTGTTGTGTTGGAGAAGACTCTTGAGAGTCCCTTGGACAACAAGGAGATCCAACCAGTCCCTCCTAAAGGAGATCAGTCCTGAATATTCATTGGAAGGACTGATGCTGAAGCTGAAACTCCAGTACTTTGGCCACCTGATGCAAAGAACTGACTCATTGGAAAAGACCTTGATGCTGGGAAAGATTGAATGTGGGAGGAGAAGGGGATGACAGAGGATAAGACAGTTGGATGGCATCACCAACTCAATGAACATGAATTTGAATAAGCTGCAAGTGTTGGTGTTGGAGGGGGAAGCCTGACGTGCTGCAGTCCATGTGGTTGCAAAGAGTCAGACATGACTGAGCAACTGAACTGAACACTAAATTCCAGTTTTCTTATCTATAAAACTGAGTTATTCAACAAGCTTAGTTCATGCGAGTGCTGGGAGGATAAATTGACTGTGGACTTTCTGCACAGTGTTCCACATGCACTATATTATTACCATTATTAGTAGTACTGTCACAGCCAAAACTCCATGGGGGTAAGACATGAGTGCTGAGCAATGACTCCAAGCACTTACTATAGAGAGAGAAAAGTTCGAGTCATCTCCAGTGTAGGAGCTTTCTGTTTTGAAAGAGTATAGCTGAGAGTAGGAGGCTTGAAGACAGAATGAAGAATTAAGGACAATTCTGGAAGAAGTCAGAAAAAGGACTTTTCTTGATACATGAAGTCTTCTGTTAGGGTAACAGCTTGCTCCTAGGAAAAAATGAAAATCCCAGCTTGCACTTAAGATTCTCTCTCTGAAGGGTGAATGATATGGAGGACTTCCTCCGACTGCAGCAAACACCAAGGAAACTAATTTAGAGGAAGAACTTTAATCAGAAGGGAATTATGGACTGTAAAGTTCAGGTTTGGAGATAAAGGAGACGAAGCAGCTTGTAGTTTAGAGGATAAATTGAAAGTTAAAATGGAAGAAAGTATGCCAGGATTTGGAGATAAAGATTTAAGAAGCAAAAAGTGCTGGAATGTTACCATACTCTGGAAGCCTATGAACTGACTCCTCTGATGTGCTATTATTTCTGTTAATATACTTTTGGATATTTTTTCCTTAGAATTACTTAATAATTTTAAGTAGAAGTTTTCCTCTCTTGCACAGTTTTTTCATCCACATGATTAAGCAAATATTAGCTAAAACTAGACAGTATAGTTTGAGAAACTGATGATTAATTTAAACCAATAGATTAAGTGGAAATCAAATTTTCGTTGTGTAAAACTTGTTGTGGGGAGGGAGTTAATGGCTTCAGTTGATTCCTAGACTCTCTAAACACTTGTGGGCACCTACCTTCCCCTCTCTCCTTGACACAACAGGGCCCTCAGCTCAGGCCCATCAAATTGTAAATGTTCTTTAGCCATTGCTAGTCTGTGCTTCATGTTTCATATTAGACACAAGACTTCCCAGTGAGGCTTGTAGAGCCCTGATTGACCACCTGGGGAAAAGGCCCCTATCTCTTTTCTTTTATCTTCCATCCTTCCACTGCATCCTCAAATATTTGTTCTTATATTGTCTTTAGGTGTATAGCTTGGACATCTTCATTCCACACCTGATAACAGCATCTAAGTTCTCATTATATCATGTCTGTTCTGTATTTGCCTTTCTCTGGTAACATTTCACTTTATTGTGATATTAATTTCAATCATGGTTTTGGGTAATATCAGTATATTAATTATTAAAAAGGCCATCATCAGAATTTTGGTTAATGATTTTACTAGCTGTTTAAGGTCACTACCTAGATCCATTATTTCATTGTATTATAACAGTTTTGATAGCAGTAAAATATATTTCCTTTTACTAGGAGGTTTGTACTCCTTTTATTCAATTATTTTTATTTTTGTTTTCCCCATGATACTATGTTTAAGTGCTGGAGTCAATAGAAATTGCTTTTGCTTTTCTGTTTTGAAGCCATTTTTCCTTCTATAAAACCTTGAATATTTGTATTGCTGTGATTTCCTGGTCCTCTAAGCCATATCTTCAGGGATATAGACATTATCGTCTTATATTTAGAAATTTTATTTAATGAGCATGTACTACTTACAGACTAAGGGAAAGAAGTATTTTTAGAAACTGGGTAACAGAAGCAGAATACATCTAGTCAAACTATTACTGCTAAATAATTAAATATGCCTCCCCTATGAATCTGAGGAGATCCTTTACTTTTAATGATAGTTTGGGGGCACACTGATGTATTTTATGTAAGTCAGCCTACTTACTAGTACTGCTATGATGAAAGATGTTTCACGCTATCTTAAAGCAAAAGAGATGGCCCTTAGGAGAAATACACTATAATTCCTATAGCCCCAAATATAGCCTAATGAAATATTATTATCCCTATTTCAATTACAATAAAGGTTTTCAATAAACTTTTGACAGTTTTGAAGGCATGATTCTCAATAACATCATTATAGAACAATTCGAATTATGAATCCTTTGTGAGAACTTTGTTTCTCATAGTGTATAGCCTCAACCTCCAAACCCCAAATGCCATTTTGTGGGTTATTTTTAGAGGGCACGTTTTACTTAACTGAAATACTCATAGTGCAGACCTCTAATAGCCCTTCTAGGGAACTACATCTAATGTTTACCAAGGATCTATGAAAGGGTAACACCGTGATGGTATTGTTTATGTTACAGAAAGTAAAGGGTGATCTCCAGCACAAATGCTAACAACACAAGTGGGCGTTCTTGGCATTGGTTTTCAAAAAAAGAGAAAATATCCCATGTTAGCTTATATTCTGATAAATGCAGACTAATAAATATTTGCTTCATAGAGTTACCAATAGAATTGAATATAGTAATTGCCACAGCAGCACAAAATACCTGAAATCAAATGATCCTAAATATTCTCTTGATAGACTATGGAACCAAATCATCATTTAAATTTTCATACCTAGTTGCCCCAGGATAGAGCAATATTTGAAATATTACTTTTATAATATCATAACTAAAAAGTTCAATGCAGTTGTGCAAATATCTACTAGTAACTTCTATATACCAAAAAATGGAAGAGCATGAATAACACAAAGTAGCATTTTATTAATAGTAAGTAAAATTTTGTGCTTTGTTACAACTGAAAAAATTCAAACATACACTAAGGATAAGGAACTAAAAGAAAACCACAAAGCTCTCTGAACATAAGTGGTGGCATATTGGGACATATTGCAACCTAGGAAAACACTGATCATTTCTAATGGGTTGGAAGGAGAGGAGCAACTGTTTGTCTACTCTGATAAATTGTTATATGCAACCAAGCAAAGCCTGCAACCCCAGCATTACAAGATCTCATTGTTCAGTGGTATTTAAATACTTGTTTTTAGATACATTAGTGACTCACTTTTTAAAGACCTCTATTCTAGCTAAACAAAATACTTAAAAAAAAATTTTAAACAACCTAATTTTAAAATTTTTAAATTAATTACTTTATTTTATTTTTGTCTTCCTTGGGTCTTCATATCTGTATGCAGGCTTTTTCTAGCTGCATCAAGCAGAGCTACTCTCTACTTGTAGTGCATGAGCTTCTCATTGTGGTGGTTCTCTTGTTGTGCAGCATGGGCTCTAGCGTGAGCAAGCTTCAGTATCTGAGGCACATAGGCTTAGTTGCTCTGCAAGCACATGGAGACTTCCTGATCCAGAGACCAAACTTACATCCCCTGCATTGGAAAGTGGATTCTTAACCACTAGACCACCATGGAAGTCTCTAAAATACTTTTTTAGACCATCTGCCCTATACTCCTAGATACATATGTGATCAGTTCAGTTCAGTCACTCAGTCATGTCCGACTCTGTGACTCCATGAACCACAGCATGCCAGGCCTCTCTGTCCATCACCAACTGCCGGAGTCCACCCGAACCTATGTCCATTGACTCAGTGATGCTATTAGACCATCTCATCCTCTGTCATCCTCTTCTCCTGCCCTCAATCTTTCCCAGCATCAGGGTCTTTTCAAATGAATCAGCTCTTCACATCAAGTGGCCAAAGTACTGGAGTTTCAGCTTCAGCGCAGGTCCTTTCAATGAATATTCAGGACTGATTTACTTTAGGGTGGACTGGATCTCCTTGAAGTCCAAGGGACTCTCAAGAGTCTTCTCCAACACCACAGTTCAAAAGCATCAATTGTTCTGTGCTCAGCATTCTTTATAGTCCATCTCTCACATCCATACATGGCCACTGGAAAAACTATAGCTTTGACTAGATGGACCTTTGTTGGCAAAGTAATGTCTCTGCTCCTTAATATGCTATCTAGGCTGCTCATAACTTTCCTTCCAAGGAGTAAGCATCTTTCAATTTCATGGATGCAATCACCATCTGCAGTGATTTTGGAGCCCAGAAAAATAGTCAGCTACTGTTTCCACTGTTTTCCCATCTATTTGCCATGAAGTGATGGGACTGGATGCTATCATCTTCGTTTTCTGAATGTTGAGCTTTAAGCCAACTTTTTCACTCTCCTTTTTCACTTTCATTGGAGTACATATGTGGTAACTACTTCATATTCTTTGATGGGCTTCCCAGTTGGTGCTAGTGGTAAAGATCATACCTGTCAGTGCAGGAGACAAGACATAGGTTGCGGGGTCCATCCCTGGGTTGGGAAGATCTCCCAGAGAAGGGCATGGCGACCAGCTCCGGTATTCTGCCTGGAGAATCCCATGGACAGAGGAGCCTGGCAAGCTATGTTCCTCAGGGTCATAAAGAGTCAGTCATAACTGAAGTAACTTAGCACAAGCACAATTCTTTGATATACCAATTTCCCCAATGATGTTTATGGGAAAAGGAAGCAAATGCCTACTATTATTATTACTTAGTTTAAACAGTTGTATTAGAATTTAAGTTTCTTATCTAGGAAATAAAAATATAAAATGGTTAGTATCCCTGACCATCCCCTTCACCTCCACATGATAAGCACCCAAGGTCTTCAGAACACTTTTACACCCATCCTGCCTCAACTCATTTTGGTTTTTGCTAAGAGTATATGGAATTTTACTTTCAGATTGTTATTCTCATTACTAAGAATATTTGCTTTTTATATTTCAAAATTAATTATAATGACAGCATTAAATCTCAGTAAATAACATCAAAACCTTATTATAATTAATTTGTGCTTTATTTTTCTCACCATTGTTTCCTGAAGACCACAACTTTTCCTATGTCCCTGCCTTTAAAAAAATAAATAAATAAAGATCAGTTATCTCCTTTTCGTTGGTGGTAGTTTAATCACTAAGTCATTTTTGAATCTTTGTGACCCCATGGACTATAACCCATCAGGTTCCTCTGTCCATGGGATTTCCCAGGCAAAACTTCTGGAGTGAGTTGCCCTTCCCTTCATCAAACCAGGGGTCGAATCTGCATCTCCTGCATTGGCAGATAGATTCTTCTACTACTGAGTCACCAGGGATTAATTTGTGTTTTATTTCTCGCCATTGTTTCCTGAAAGCTACAACTTTCCCTTTCTATATCCCTGCCTTTAAAAAATACATATACAGATATTTCCTTTTTCTTAAAGGAGAAAAATATTAATTTGAATTGTTCAAAATCCTGTTAACTCCAGCTGTCATGGACTTTCATTAGAGTGGCTAGCTGAAAGAGTGATACAAACCCACAACTCAAATAGTATCAGTGTGTTAACAATTATAACTTTTAGTTTTAGTTTTGTCTTTAGATCTGATGTACTTGGATCTTTTTCTTATCCTTTGCCTAATTTAAGCCAACAATGGAAGGTATCGAGAAACAGTTCCACTTGGTAGAATACTTTAGTCACTTTTGAATTTTCAGTTTGAATTTCCTCTCTTCAGAATAGGAGTCTTCCACATGAAAAACAAACCCATCAAAAGAATGGACGATTGAACGTCATTCCCTTCCCTGCTTTGCAATGAATACAAACTGACTCTGTTTCAGTTTATGCACCTACTCATTTTCTACTTTAGAGCAGCTTTTATGCTAAGAAAATGTCTGAAGAACTTCTATCTCCTGGGAAGAAAAATGTGTTATATGTCAAAGCTTCAATTGTTAAAAGACTGTAATATTTTCAAAGGCTGAGAATCAAGGTCAAATCAAAAGGCTAAGTGCCTTAACTTTCTTGCATATATTGTTTCTGTTTCTCTTTTCTCTTTTATAATCATGTCTGTTTGCTAAAAGGTTATGCGAAATAAATTAGGCTTTCAGAGCACTGACAGCTCAGCCATAGAGAAATCCTTTCCTCTATTTTTTTTGCACTTTATACGTGAACACCTGCTACACTTTTAATGAGCTTTAAATTATACTTTACACCCATGTAACAAGAATGGATATTGCTCTTTAGTTATAATCAAAGAAAATATCAGGATGACTTGTTGCTAAGAGCAACAGCTTGTCAAAAAAATGATGCTTCCTCCAGTAACAATATAGATAGATAGGTCCAGGTTGATAAATGGAAAATATGATTCATACTACATTGAGAGTTATCAATCTTTAAAATTCTCTTGTCTCCTGTGATTTAGGAGGAATTTGTCATTGCTCTGTGGCCATGCCTAGATTATTTTCTTTAGTTCTTATCTTTGTTCTTTCAGTCTCCTTGCTTCTTATAGGCCAAAGGGAAAAATAAAAAAAAATTTCTTTGTGCTTTTATTTTCTTCTGACACATTAAAATGGATGGACTTTAAATAAGATTCCAAGAACTTCTTGAAATACCAACATATAATGATATATATTTATTTGAATTCTATTTTTCACTATGATTTGATTCACTTTTAAATACTTAACCTTATTTCATCATTGTCTTCATCATTTCATCATCATTCTTTCAAAGGAGTTTAATGTACAGCAGAAAAGTAAGCATTAAAATGAATGTTAGCAATTTAGCTCTATACCATCTTCACATGAAAGATCTTAGACTTTATGGCCAATGAGAATTAATTTCTTTTCCACAATAGTACCAGTCTAATGCCACCAACAGAGAAGTGAGATGGATGAGTAAAGAGGGGACTATCATGGAAGTAAACAAGATATAATATGGTAAAGGAAGAACACAGGGCCATGGCAAAGAGATTCTGGTATGAAGATTTTGTCAGATGTCTCAGTCAAGCACTGAGAAAGGCAGGATAATACAGTGGAAGAATTGTGGCCACAGGGGCAACCACTAGCCTGTAAAGGATGAGGAGGTTCTTCTCTGTTGGAATGAACACCTACCTGTTTCTTGCCATTAGGTTGAGTCATGAGTGAAGATGTGTCCGTAACATTTTCTTGGTAGGTACAATTGGATTCATTGTTTTGTAAATTTTCCCCTCTACGCTGAGATGCAGGGATGACCTCCCTGTGACTATTCTTATCTTTAAAATGCTTTCTGCATATGGAGTTGCAGTGTAACACTCACACATAAGAAAGATGAGAAAACAATAGAATTGAATGGGAAAGAGACTATGGAAATTAGTGAAGAAAAATAAAGAGGAGAAAACAAAGAAACAAGATAAGAATATTTTAGCATATTTTCCCATGCTGTTTTATAATTCCCATAAGATTTGGAAGGCAATGCACTGCTTAATTGGAAATATAGTCAACAAATAAACCTCCATAACTTTAACTTTCAGTTTTCATTTAAATATTCTTTTAAAATTTTGAACTAAAGTGAATAAAAATGCAATAAACATGCTTTCTTTCTCATGTGTTCCCTAAAATAGTATACCTTTGTCTGTAAGAGCATATATTACTATACTCTCCTGTTCAAAAAGAAATTTAAATGTCTCATTAAAAAGCTGAAGAAACATACTTTTTCTTCTTATCACCAGTAACAAAAAACTTCAAAAAAATGTTTGGTTCCAAAGCTTCTCAATATGCAAGCTATCTATTTATACTAATTATTCAGCCTTGAGAGACTGAAAACTAGAGATAGAATTCTCATGAGAAAAAACAAACTCTGTGCATTATATATGAGATTTCCTAAAATTCACTGCTTCCATTCAGAGTAGCTTCAGAAAGACTATCATGTCTGTATTTTAATTAAGCTAATAACATGATAACCATTTAAAATACAATAATAGCAATAATAGTATATTTACAAAGATATTTCTTTAAGTAGGCTATAATTACTTTATCATTGTTGTTTAACTGCTAAATCATGTCCAAGTCTTTGTGAGTCCCTGGAGTGTAGCCCACCAGGCTCCTCTGTCCATGGGGTTTCCCAGGCTAGAATACTGGAATGGGCTGCCATTTCCTTCTCCAATTACATTATTAAATATGCAAAAAATACCCTTCAAGCATCCTTGCTCATTTTCTCAGAAAGTAAAATAGAATACAAAATACTGGAACTAATATCAATAGTATTTGAGTTTTCATGTGACTTCAAAAAAAAACACAGATAAAATGTACAAATCCAGTGAACATGCTCAGCTACACTCTGTAAGATATTTCCCAATTCAGAGAAATTTTTATGATGTTATCTTACCTTGCTTCTTTTGACTATATCTGTTTCCATGTCCAGCACTCAATTTTCCCAAAGTGTTAGTTAAATCAGCAGTTTCAAATACAACTCTTTCTCAATTATCCACTTATGTTTATGTCTATATAAAATTTAAAATCCCATATAATTTGACTCTAGGTCTTGTCTTAATTAAAATATACTAATGTTAGACTTCATTCAGTTATTTAATCGAATCTGAATCTTTACTATGTGCCAAATTAAAAATATTATTTATATTTTTAAAACTGTAAACTTTAGTAGTCATAAACAATTAAATTTGGAAAATAATCTTTGTATGCAATTAGGGTTACCTCTTTTTATGTCATGTATGAGGAACTCACTTATTTAAAAAGTTTATTAAACATTGGGTATGATTGTGTGTATCTCTGTGTTAGGAGAGGTCATTTTAAGTGGAAGTAAAAGTTTACAGTGACTAGAAAGTAAGAGACCATCATTTCATGTTATTGGCACTTATCAAGCAAATGGCAGAGTTACTAGACTTAGCAGACTTGAAGTGGACATGAAGTGTTGAGAATGAGAGAAGGGAATGCCTGTTTTGATTTCTATTGAACCCTCAGTTCCAGAAGACTGCCCAAACATTGGATATGACTCACACATGTTTGCTGAATTACTAAATGGAGGTAAATGAATAAAAGAGAGCAGTGTCAAATATTATTTATATTTTTAAAACTGTAAACTTTAGTAGTCATAAACAATTAAATTTGGAAAATAATCTTTGTATGCAATTAGGGTTACCTCTTTTTATGTCATGTATGAGGAACTCACTTATTTAAAAAGTTTATTAAACATTGGGTATGATTGTGTGTATCTCTGTGTTAGGAGAGGTCATTTTAAGTGGAAGTAAAAGTTTACAGTGACTAGAAAGTAAGAGACCATCATTTCATGTTATTGGCACTTATCAAGCAAATGGCAGAGTTACTAGACTTAGCAGACTTGAAGTGGACATGAAGTGTTGAGAATGAGAGAAGGGAATGCCTGTTTTGATTTCTATTGAACCCTCAGTTCCAGAAGACTGCCCAAACATTGGATATGACTCACACATGTTTGCTGAATTACTAAATGGAGGTAAATGAATAAAAGAGAGCAGTGTCCATTATTCTATCTAATTTCTCTGCTGCCTCTAAGCTGTAAAGGCCTGAGTTATGCTGTGTTAAAGTTTTCATGTTTCTAAACTATTGGTGCAAATGCTGACAGTGTTCTAACTTTAATTTTTTTCTTTCCTTAAACACAAACTAATTTTCAGTACTGGAGAAGCCTACTCTTAACAGCTTCTCTCTCTTTTCTCACTCTTCCACCCAACTTACTCCCCCAATAGTGTCTTTTTAAAAATTGGAGAATAATTGCTTTATAATGTCATGGTGATCTAGCCGTCCATCACTGTGAATCAGTCATAATTATATGTGTACCCTTCCCTCTTGAGCCTCCCCCGCTATTTTACCCATCTTAAATGAGATAGGCCCACATAGCATATATACGCCCACAAAATAATAACTTTGAGATTTAACTCCAGTATCCTCGTATTTTTCTGAGCAGTATTCATTAATAGAATTAACACATGTACATGAAACTCCCCTCATTACTGAGGCCTAGATGATGTTTCAGAAAAAGAGCAAAGAATATGCCAGGCTGATTTAGAATTGATCATCTTAAAACCTCCTTCACCTAAAAATGAACTAGTAAATTAGTCTGGACTAATGAACCCAGATTACTACTGATTGTTTTTATTTAACAAATAGGTCCTGGCAGAAATACCTATGTAGGTAGGTTTAGGGACCCCAAAAATGTATATAATGATTTGTAAAACAAAAGGAACAAAGTGGAGAAGCATTGAAAGAGACACTTCATTGAAGTGTTTCGCTTTTTGGATGCTTCTCAATAGGAAAATGTCATATTAGATATACAATTTTACTTATTTTTTAATTACCTTCAACCTTTTTAATACAGTTGGGTTAACTCATATATGTCTGTATGGTTTTGAAAATTAGAGCAATGGGGTAGACATATAGAATTATTATCCTTCATTCATTCCCTCAACTTGTTCATGTACTATGTGATAATATTTGGGCATCCGAATAGATTCACATCACCGTATTTTCTTTTGCACAGTAGCTGTCATCTTGCTCCCACATTCTTCTCATTTCTTAACATGTTTCAGTCAGTAGATGGAGACTCCTATGCTCTTTGTGTCAAGAGTAGGGTACCCTAGAACAATGAGGTGAAAATGAGAAGTATTTGCTTTGCTTTTGGACTTTGATAGTATAGAGCCTCTGGAAGAAACAAAGTTTTCATCGCTACAAAGATTCAG
>SJYC01033413.1:0-51844 GCA_006408675.1 Madoqua kirkii | reverse complement strand
ATATAATCAATCTGATTTCGATGTTGACCATTTGGTGATGTCCATGTGTAGAGTCTTCTAATGTTAGCCGTACAATATTAGCTGTTTAGTTTATTATACTATTTTGTCCTTTGTAGGTGGGAAACTGATAATTAATTGATAAGCATCCCAAAATGGAAGAAGAAAAACTTTACTAAGGATAAGTACACTTGTGTAGGTTTAAGAAAGGATGCAGTTTATTCTTTACCTATATATACTAATTGATTGTTCATTGGAATTTATTCTATGATTATAGAATCATGAAATTTTGAAAAATTGATTCATAGAATTTTAAAATCTAAATAGGACTCTAGGGATCATCTAGTGCTGTTAGTTTATTTTATTTTTTTCTTTTCTTTTTTCTCTTTTGTCTTTAGTGCTATTATTTTTGAAAGAGAAGCCCAGGACCTAAGGACATATCCAAGATTATTTGGTAAATGATTGAACCAAGACTAGTCTTCTGAATCCCGTTGTTTTTCCCATGTTGCAATTCATTGAATAATTACTACTTTTATCACATAGCCATTTAAAGTGTATGCATGTTTCATTTCTTAAAGAGATTCACTGTCAGAGTGAAGAACATTTTTCACTGGTAAGGTGATATACATCCTTCAGGATTGATTTTGATTAAAGCTATCACTGTGGTTCTTTCCACTAAGAGAATTGTGATGGATTTCCTACTTATTTCTTAGTAACTGTTTTCTATACACCAGGCCCATATTTTATGATTGTAGACAAGTGAATACGAGCAAATACCAGAGTAGCGAATAATTCATGTCAAGCACTGTGAACTGCTGACAGCATCGCCAAAATGTAAAAATATATCGCTGGGCTTTTCCCTAGCTGGAAAGTTATGCTGTGTGCCTTTGGGTTCCTTCACTCAGTCTCCATGAGGATCTAACATTCCACAGTAAAAGATTTATTCATAGGATCGTAAAACTTTAGAGTTAGGATGCAGTGTGTTGATTCTTAGTTCTTTGAGTCTCTTTCTCCTAATAGTGGCCTTTAAAATTGAAATATACCTAAGAGAATTAAGCTGGTAAACTAATTCATTGTAACATTTTCATGACTTAACTGGTTATATTTCTTCTTACTGAATAGTCCCAAGACCTATTAAAGAATGTGAAAGAATACTGTTAGGAGGAAGGGCAACTAAGATTTCATGAAGGTTGTTAAGAAAATGAGATGGGAGAGATAAAGTTATTCCTGAACTCAGAGCGTTGGATGGACCAGTCCTGCATACTGACTGTTGTCATTGCTGAGAGTCACATATGATGTAACTGTGGAAGTAATTAGTGGAGACTTATACCACGGTTAAAAGAACTCTTTACTTAAGAACATGATTGCAGTTGATCTTTGAATAATGGTAAGAGTTAGGGACCAACCCAGAGCAATCAAATCTCCTCACAGAACTTTACAGTGAGTTCTATTAGCCATAGTTCTACATCAGAGGATTCAACCAACCTCAATAGACGGTGTATTTACTGAAAAAGAAAAAACAACTCAAGTATAAGTGGTCCCATAAATTTCAAACCTGTATTTCAAAGGTCAGCTGCAACTTATAATGCTTGTAATTCCTTGAAATTTAAAGAGGAGCAAAGAGTTGGGAAACAGACGATTTTGGTGAAATGGAAGTATTTATCAACAGAGATGTTCAGTCCATTCCTCATCCTTTGCCCCAGTGTAGAAGCCCTGGCGGTGACTGCAGGGAGCATCTGTGTTCCTCCTCCTTCGGGCCCTTGCAGTGCTAATTTCATAATGCAAGACTTTCCCTCCTATTCAAAGCTAGACAGTAAACCGAATGTAGTCTCTCATGTCTTGGAAAATCATTATACACACAGACAACAAGCTTTCCTTCTCAATTCCCATTATCTCTTGACGGTTTCTGGATCTCTATATTCTAGTTTTCTAATTCCTGCCTGCTTCCCCTGGGAATCCTTCCTGCCTCAGCCACTGCCAAGCATTTGTTTTACTCTCCATCGTAACTGAGTATCTTCATTTCTGCTGAGGCTGAGCTACCAAGACCTAGTGCTCCTGAAATAGGACTTAAGAGACTATTACTTCCTGGGCTAGAGTGAAACAGTTGTCCGTCTGAAGTTTTCCATGCTTAATTTTTCTTGCCCAAGAGTGCTACTCTGAGGATATTTTAATTCATCTATGGAGTGATTATTGAAACAGCTCAAAGAAAATGGAAGCAGAAAGAAGGATTGTGTTTATGAGCATAAATGTCTGTCTGTAGACCTAGTCTGGCGGGAAGCTTTGTGAAAGTGGTTTTGAAATGCATGCTGACAATAAGCAGAATTATGCTTCCGCCTAAGGATTGAATCTGGAACCTGTGAGGAAAACCAAGGAATTTCCAGTTCGTTTGGCAGTGTTTCCTCATCATTGCTCTTAGTTCCTTAATTGGCAGGTGTCTCTGGCCTAGTTCTTTCAGAAGCCAGCCTAGCCTGAATCCTCGTTTGTGTGCTGTTGGCCAGGAGCCAGAGGATATGATTCCTTAGCTTCATTTGCTTGTAATTTAGTAACAATAACATCATGCCTTGTAAGTGTGAAGTACTTGGTAGTTTGTACAACTCATTCACACCTATTTTCTAAATTTTTTTCCTCATGATCTAACTTTTGGGCTTCATGGCAACCTGATGTTATCTTCATTGTACAGATGAAAAATCTGAGCAGAGAGAAATTATGTCACATAACTAGTAAGTAATAGAGAGGATAACTACAGATAATTATGAAGCAAAATGTGTGTTTTTGTGATACTTACGGTCTCTTCCTTTCTCTTCAAAGTGTCGGTTGGTTCTGGGATTGATCTCCATAGATGGGGTACTCAAAGTTGACCAGAAAAGGCTTTGAGGAAGAAACAGTTTGTCTAGAGTGAATACCAAGAATAGGAATTGCCCCGATGTTTACAGTTATAATAAGCACTGCCAGATTGCCTCCAGAGAGGCTGCACCATAATGAACCCTCTCACTCAGTGGTATGAAAGAATCTATGCTTCAAAACTTTTAAAATGTTTTCCAAACTGATGGCAAAGAATAACATCTTAATTACTTTCTCCTGACTACAGGTGAAGCAGAGTGTCCTTTCATACGTTTTTTATGTTGGCGGTGGTGGTGTAGTTGCTAAATTGTGTCTGACTCTTGTGACCACATGGACTGTAGCCCTCTATCCATAGGATTTCCCAGGCGAAAATACTGGAGTGGCTTACCATTTCCTTTTCGCTGTTATGTTAGCCACTTGGATTTGCTCTTCTGAGAATTTCTTGATTATATTCTTTCCCCATGTTCTATTGGGCTATTGTCATCTTTATATTTTCTAGATGCTTAATTCTTTGTCTACTCTGTATGTGGTGAATATATGTTCTCCAAATCTGTCACTCGTATTTACTTATGTAGTTAAGAATAGAAGTAGAGAAATGAGGCTATTCATCAAAAAGAAATGCTTAATATGCCAGTCTAAAGCAAATGTTAAGAAAAAGAAAGAGAAAACTTAAAAATTGGAATTTTAAATCCTGAAGAATGGGCAGATTTTAGAAATAATTAGGAAAGCAGTATTAAAAAAAAAGTCAAATGTAAATTCCTGAACTATTAAGAAGATGGATCTGGCAGAACTGGAGAATTCTCACTGGATTATAATGGGGATGAAATTCAATAAATAGGTTTTTCTTAAAGTAAGGGACCTTAAATGCCAGAGTGAAGATTTTGGAATTCGTCCTGTAAGAATTTGTTAATTGAAGCATGATATCCAGTCAATATTTTGAAAAATATTTAACCTGACTATAGGGTGTAAGATGACTTGAAGACAAGAAGAAATATAAGTTAGAGGTATGCACTGGTACCAAAGCTGAATTAAGCTGGAGATGAAAAACAATGGCATATTTGAAGAGATGTTTTAAAGGAAAACATGCCAGGTCTTGGTGATGACTGGATGCCCTGAAGATGACAATTGCCTGAGAAAATGGTGATGTCTTAGGCGATTAACCTGACTATAGGGTGTAAGATGACTTGAAGACAAGAAGAAATATAAGTTAGAGGTATGCACTGGTACCAAAGCTGAATTAAGCTGGAGATGAAAAACAATGGCATATTTGAAGAGATGTTTTAAAGGAAAACATGCCAGGTCTTGGTGATGACTGGATGCCCTGAAGATGACAATTGCCTGAGAAAATGGTGATGTCTTAGGCGATTTGGGAAGGAAAACTGAGCTTTGGTGGATAATGGCATTAAATCCTGGAAATTTGCCCAAAAGCTGTTCATCTCCAAATTTTCTCAGCTGACCTCTCAGATGGCCCAGTTTCTGCAGATGACATCTCCCGGGCTGTTTCCCGGTTACGGGGATGATAAAGCACGTGTGCTTCCCCGGGACAACCCTGGATTCAGAAGCTCTGCCTGTAGGAAAGTACAGGAGTTTTCCATGAAGACCATTAAGGGAGCGAAGGAAAAATGCTGCCAAAGAGGCAGCTTTGAACCACCCTGGGGTTTTCACTCTGGCGACTGTTTTTTCCTCACCAATTAAATGAGGCACATATGAATACAAATGCAACTGAGTGCACTCAGAGACTGTTCCTTTAAAAAAAAAATAGTGCTAGTACTAACTTCTTTCTTTTCTTTTTCTTTTTTTTTAAATTTTTATTGGCATATAGTTGATTTACAATGTGTTAGCTTCAGGTGTACAGCAAAGTGAATCAGGTATGTTGCTAAGTCGATATATATAAAGTATATGTATACATACACACACACATACATATACATGCATTCTTTTTCAGATGTTTTCCCCATGTTCCCCATAAAAAATATTTTAAGATTTGGCATGCTTTGTATTGGGCATGTAGTACTTTTTACTTATGCTGTTATCTGATTTTCTAATGATGATTTGACAGTGATTCATTGTTTCTTCAAAATGTTTCCAGTAGCATTTTCCTTAAACATAGTCGTGGTGTACAGGCAATGAGATAACTGAAATCAGTGGACTAGAGCTGTGTAGCAGTCTTAACTACCTTAGTTTGGCCAACAACAAGATCACAACCATTAATGGCTTAGGCATGTTACCAATCAAAATACTTTGTCTGGTGAGTCTACCAAAAGTTATATTCTTTATAGAAGTACTAATTAATGTCTTAGTGAATATATGAATCATAAGCTAGGATTTTTTAGTTTTTTAAAGAGCTAGTTTCTTTATGAAATGTCATGATCTTCCATTTTGTTTGCTCCTTTTTATATCTGGTTTGTTTATGTGTGTTTGATGAATATTTCATGCTTAAGGTAAAGTGATTTTCTAACTTGGTATACAAATTCCATTTTTTAAAAGACTGACTTTACCACTAAGAAAAAAAGGCATACTTTTAGCACCTGTTAAGAATATATTTATAATGTCTTATTAATGAAATAATATTTAAACATATTTAAGCATAATATTTGGACTTCCCTGGTGGCTCAGTGGTAAAGATTCCACCTGCCAATGCAAGAGACACAGGTTTGATCCCTGGGTCAAGAAGATCCCTTGGAGAAGGAAATGGCACTCACTCCAGTATTCTTGCCTGGGAAATGCCATGAATAGAGAAACTTGGCAGGCTGTTGTCCATGGGGTTGCAGAGTTGGAAATGATTTAGTGACTAAACAACATGAAGAAGTGTAATATTTATTGCAGTTAAAGCGTCATTGCCCCCAAAAAACAACCTTCATTACTTTCAAATGAACCACTGGGCACTGAATTTTGGCAATCCTTTTATATCACACTATATGCTAGTCTCCCATTCTAGAAAGCCAGAATTATGAATAAATTTATTCATAATTTATTATGAATGAATAAGTAAATAAAGTTCATTTATTCTCTCTGGCTGAGAATAAATGAACAATTTCCTTCAGAAAGTTAATATTTAAAATTTTTCCCCATGAAGAGCACTATCCTCAAGCTATATGACATGCTCTGTGACTATGACTGAATGAAAACAGACAACTTACTTAAAAATCAGCAGGATCATATTAGTTCCAACCATATATGCAATATTTTTGAAGTAATAGTCTAGCTCCCTAGTTTGGGGGCTGATAAAGTAGTTTGTGGATGATCTAGGAGTCTTTCTTCTTCCTTCCTGCCCTTGGATGGCTTTTCTAGTCTTCATTTTATCTGTCACAGGATAGGCAAGGATTTTAAGCCATGAGACTAGTAATTTATTAATTTCTTATGTTAACTATCCCACAGAAGATTGTTGAACTGTTGTTTAAGATGACATCTTGGGTTACCTGCAGATTTTTTTAGATGTGATGCATTATTTCTGTCTTGTTTAACCACAGACAGTTGACGGTTGGCTATGTGTTAATTTTTCTTTCCCCGAGCTTGAAGCCTGAAGTGCTTTTTCAAGACTCTTCACTCCTTACAGTGAATTAGATGAGGGCAAACTACTGATTGCCAGTAGAGACGTGGTAAAGTTTAATTATTCCCCTGAGGTTTCATATTTTCTGTCCACTAAGGCACAGTGGCAAAGCTGTAAATGAAAATGACTTTGGCAAGTCAGATTGCAAACTTAAAAATTATAAAAGAAAATCACATTTTAAAATTATGATAATTTGAAGGATTTTTGGCAGTACATTCTATTTAATTTGCAGCTTGTTACAACTTTCTGCTTTTCTTTATGTATCTTTTTACATTGCATTCCTGTTCACTTTAAGCAGAGCATGGTATGTGGAAAGAGATACACAGCTGTGCATAGGGAATGAGAATTCAGCTCATTATTAAGAATCACAACACATAGCACTTTTATAGTAAGACCTTGTTTCAATAACTGAATAAGTAAACTGTGTTGACAGTTTCATCTCAAGAAGGTTTTAGAAAAAGCATAAAAAAACTTACTTTTCCTACAAGTAGATTAGATGGATTGTTCCCCATTCCCTTTCCCATCATCCAAGATAACTAGAAAATGCAGAATTTTCCATCATTCATTTTCCCTAAAATGTTTGAGAATGGTCAAGTTTTCTTTTCCATATATTAATAAAATACATAAAATGAGACTCATTTTGTCTCAATAGTTTTTCATGCTTTTTAAAAGAATTGTGGTATCAGTAGAACAATTGTACTGCTGAAAGTAATTCACTTTATTGAGATAAATTCAGAGGAAAAAAAAAAGAGCCATTCACTATACAAACCAACTGTTAATTCCCTACATCAACTTTTACAATAAATATTAAGGGAAAATGTGGTTCACTCATGGTCTGTTTTGCCAGCCACCTCCTTTAGCAAGTAAGGACAATCCATTCCAAACCTCAAAAAAATCATTGTGTCTCAGTAAACGTCATTTGTTTCTTTTTCCCCCTCCAACTTGGGAGATTGAGACTATTTCTCATTTCATTTATTTAATAAAATCATTTCTAACTGCTCCCTTTTCCCTGTTCAACATGATGAAACACGCAAGAAGAACTGTTCTTGCAGAAACTGGTCATGTGCTTTAAGGAGAGATGTATCAGTTTTTCATCACTGGATAAAAATGACTTTCAACTCAAATTCTGATTTGACATATTTCTGAAGTTCTGCTTTCTTTTGTGACCATAGACTATCTAATTAGACATTTCTATGCCTTACTCTGCTCTTGAGCATCTACCACTTTGAAAGCCATCAGAGACCCACTAAAAAAGAATTACAGCTTATCCTCCACATCTATGGCACATCAAAAGTCTTTAGGAAGAAGTGTATTATGTATAAATTTGATATGTGGGCATATTTTAAATAGGATATTGAGCTCCTATTTCAATAAGTTAAATTAATATGGATATTATATTCAGTATAGTTTTTTCCTTTCCTTTTTCTGTTACTTTTTCTAGAACTTTTTTGAACAGTAGGAAATTTGACTTAGGCAAATGGGGTCATTAGTATTCTTCCTTCTCATTATGGAATTTTTCAGACATATATAAAAATAAAGGGAATAGTTTAATGAATCCCCACGTACTATCATCTAGCTTTATAGATTATCAACATTTTATTAATATATTTTAAAGAACCATAAAATTATATTAATGAATATAAATCTTGCTCATTATTAAAGTGAAATCTTATGAAAAATTGGGTGAAAATGAGTTCTTACTATTAAATATATCAGGAAACATGTACCAGGAAAAATATTATAGATGGTAGAGAATACTAAAATTTTTTAGTTATAAAGTGCTCAGTAAAAGTTTAAAGATGGGTATAACATGGCATTAGTAGAAACCTCAAAATTAGTCTTTATTGTGATTCTCAACTCAGAGTTTAGCTTTACTGGGACATATTCTTATACTTCAAAGACTAATGAGCCCAAGGAATTTTGCATGTGTTGGGAAATGTACAAGAAAGTGCAAATTGTTGTTACCACCATAATTTGTCTTATGGGTTCATGGAGGTTGGAAAAGAGAACAACATTTAAGTCATATCTTTCTCTGTTTCATGGTGTTGTCTAAGAAGATGTTTATGTGTGAATTATTTAAGAACTTAGTTTGTGTATGTATTGTTCTAAAACATGCCATCTCAAAATGTACTGGTGTTGAGAAATTCTACTAGTGAACCATTTTGTTATTTTGCTGTTCTGTGATCTGAGCTGGGCTCAGCTGGGTGGTTTGCTGGTCTTGCCGCGTACAGCTAGCAGATTGACTGGGGGCTAGTCTCAGCTGAGATGCTGCAATAGCTGAGTTTCTTCTCTCTCTCTCTAGTCTCAGGGCTCCTCTCTGTTTAACATCTCCACAGATTCTTTCTAGAGGAGCTAGAGTTCTTACATGGCAGCTCAGGGCTCCAAGACACAAAAGAAGCCACTGCCAGGCCTACTTAAGTCTTAGAATTTGTAACTAGGACACTTGTGCCATATTCTTTGGGTTAAGGAAGGTCATAGGTGCAGCCTGGATTCAAGAGGAGAGAAAGGTGAGCATGAATAAGCAGAAGCATATATCGGACTACCACAAACCTTGTGATATGAAGTGATTATATTCAGAATATTTCTAAAGACAGAGTAGATGTGGGAGTTGTAGTATTCAAGTGGTTTGTTAAAATGGCCATGAAAGAATTGTTGTTAAATTTATATTTCTAAAGAGGAGCATGGAGTCATGCTACCATTAGGCTTGAGGTTAGCAATGTCCAAATTTTATACTGCCTAGCTTTTGTCTTCCCTATTGAACAATGTTCCTATGAACATTCATCTGCTTATCTCTAGCAAAAAATATTATGTTCTGAGTCTTCTAGCTGAAATACCATGATTTCTTTCTATGATGTATGTATATGTGTTTAGGGAGGTGAATGATGGGAACGGAGGGAGACAAGAATGTCTTACTGATTGTAAGTGGTTGAAACAGTGTACCCAGAATGAAAACTTGTCACTGCAGTTTTCTCTTTAGGACATTAAGTATATTTTAATCAATTTTAGAGCAATAACCAGATTGAGAAGATCACAGGTTTGGATGACCTAAGAGTCCTGCAGATCCTTGATCTGAGCCAGAATCAGATCAGTAGCCTCCAAGGCTTAGAGGGTCATGATTTCTTGGAAGTGATCAACCTCGAGGATAATAAGGTAATATCATACTTTACGTGTCTTGAATTTTGCATGTGTTGGGAAATGTACAAGAAAGTGCAAATTGTTGTTACCACCATAATTTGTCTTATGGGTTCATGGAGGTTGGAAAAGAGAACAACATTTAAGTCATATCTTTCTCTGTTTCATGGTGTTGTCTAAGAAGATGTTTATGTGTGAATTATTTAAGAACTTAGTTTGTGTATGTATTGTTCTAAAACATGCCATCTCAAAATGTACTGGTGTTGAGAAATTCTACTAGTGAACCATTTTGTTATTTTGCTGTTCTGTGATCTGAGCTGGGCTCAGCTGGGTGGTTCTGCTGGTCTTGCCGCGTACAGCTAGCAGATTGACTGGGGGCTAGTCTCAGCTGAGATGCTGCAATAGCTGAGTTTCTTCTCTCTCTCTCTAGTCTCAGGGCTCCTCTCTGTTTAACATCTCCACAGATTCTTTCTAGAGGAGCTAGAGTTCTTACATGGCAGCTCAGGGCTCCAAGACACAAAAGAAGCCACTGCCAGGCCTACTTAAGTCTTAGAATTTGTAACTAGGACACTTGTGCCATATTCTTTGGGTTAAGGAAGGTCATAGGTGCAGCCTGGATTCAAGAGGAGAGAAAGGTGAGCATGAATAAGCAGAAGCATATATCGGACTACCACAAACTTTGTGATATGAAGTGATTATATTCAGAATATTTCTAAAGACAGAGTAGATGTGGGAGTTGTAGTATTCAAGTGGTTTGTTAAAATGGCCATGAAAGAATTGTTGTTAAATTTATATTTCTAAAGAGGAGCATGGAGTCATGCTACCATTAGGCTTGAGGTTAGCAATGTCCAAATTTTATACTGCCTAGCTTTTGTCTTCCCTATTGAACAATGTTCCTATGAACATTCATCTGCTTATCTCTAGCAAAAAATATTATGTTCTGAGTCTTCTAGCTGAAATACCATGATTTCTTTCTATGATGTATGTATATGTGTTTAGGGAGGTGAATGATGGGAACGGAGGGAGACAAGAATGTCTTACTGATTGTAAGTGGTTGAAACAGTGTACCCAGAATGAAAACTTGTCACTGCAGTTTTCTCTTTAGGACATTAAGTATATTTTAATCAATTTTAGAGCAATAACCAGATTGAGAAGATCACAGGTTTGGATGACCTAAGAGTCCTGCAGATCCTTGATCTGAGCCAGAATCAGATCAGTAGCCTCCAAGGCTTAGAGGGTCATGATTTCTTGGAAGTGATCAACCTCGAGGATAATAAGGTAATATCATACTTTACGTGTCTTGGTTTTAGTGTCTACATAAGAGGACATATTAGGACCCATTATTAATGTCTCAAGTGCTATCACATTCAATGCCAGCTCAGAAATATTCTAGAAAACTCCTGGAGCAATAGGTGAAGGATTTTCTTTCTTTCTTTCTTTCTTTTAAAATAAATAGTGATTCTTAGCATTTAAACATTCCTGATTTCATTATTTTGAAGGTTTAAACTGCAACCAAGTGCACATGACTTTGTGAAGTAGATATGTTCATGTGAAATTTGGGGTGGAAAGATTGTATTAGGAAGAGCCAAGAGAATAGCCTCAGGCTGGTGTTGCCTCCATTTAATGAGAAGAGACACAGAAAATGAATTCTCAGAACTTCCCTGGTGGCTCAGATGGTAAAGCGTCTGCCTGCAATGCAGGAGACCTGGATTCAATCCCTGGGTTAGGAAGATCCCATGGAGAAGGAAATGGCAACCCACTCCAGTACTCTTGCCTGGAAAATCCCATGGATGGAGGAGCCTGGTAGGCTACAGTCCATGGGGTTGCAAAGGGTTGGACATGACTGAGTAACTTCACTGTTTAAAATTTGTAACAGTAGCCTATGTTTGCAACTTGGATAAATTTGGAGACTGGACTTATTTAGTTTCCATTCTGGCTTAATGCACACATTACTTCACAAAGTATATCAATTGGCTTTCACTCTGAATTATATTTTATTTTTAATAAAGCATGTGTGCTCCTAATAATGATATATTCAGTTGGTACCTGTAGCTCACTTCTTGTGCAACAAGATCTTCATTGTGATTTTATTCATCTTGAGTACTTTGTTGTATTTTGGGGAAAGATCTCACAAGTAAGTTGATTATTTACTTCTTGAAAATGAAAGTCTACCTGACCCTAAAAGAGACACAGAAACTATATGGGGTAAGATGCATTTCTGAGGAGACGTTTCTCTAATCAGCTGTGACGGTGCTCATTAGCTAGATCCAATGACTCTCTCCAGTGAGCTTCCATTAGCTGTTATATTTCTAAAAATCAATAAAACACAGTCTTAAGGTCTGGCAAGAGTGGATTTTTAATAACAGGAAAAACTGTTCCTTCTCATTTTCATGTGACTTGCATATTAAATTGTCAACTTCTAGGGTTAATTCTTTTGTTCACTGTCCCATATGTCTTATGAAGTCATAGACTTCATGAAGTCATTAGACTTAAGATGTCATAAGTCCTGAGAAGTCATAAGACCAGGTTCCAAATCTCTTCATATGGTTTTGTGGTCTCGTTGTTCAGTCACTCAGTCGTGCCTAACTTTGCAACCCCATGAACTGCAGAATGCCAGGCTTCCCTGTCCTTAACCGTCTCCTGCAGCTTGCTCAAACTCATGTCCATCAAGTCAGTGACGCACCCCAACCATCTCATCCTGTCATCCCCTTCTCCTTCTGCCTTCAGTCTTTCCCAGCATCAGGGTCCTTTCCAGTGAGTTCTTCGCATGAGGTGGCCAAAGTATTGGAGCTTCAGCTTCAGAATCAGTCCTTCCAGTGAACACTCAGGACTGATCTCCTTTAGGATGGACTAGCTGGATCTCCTTGCAGTCTAAGGGACTCTCGAGAGTCTTCTCCAACACCACAATTCAAATGTATCTCTTCAGTGCTCAGCTTTCTTTATACTCCAGCTCTCACATACATACATGGCTACTGGAAAAAAACATAGCTTTGACTAGACAGACCTTTGTTAGCAAAGTAATGTCTCTGCTTCTTTAATATGCTGTCTAGTTTGGTCATAGCTTTTCTTGCAAGGAGCAAGTGTCTTTTAATTTCATGGCTTCAGTCACCATCTGCAGTGATTTTTGAGCTCTCCAAAATAAAGTCTGTCAATGTTTCCATTGTTTCTCCATCTATTTGCCATGAAGTGATGGGATCAGATGCCATGATCTTAGTTGTTTGAATGTTGAGCTTTAAGCCAACTTTTTCACTCTCCTCTTTCAACCTCACCTAGAGGCTCTGTAGCTCCTCTTCACTTTCTGCCATAAGGGTGGTGTCACCTGCATATCTGAGGTTATTAATATTTCTTCTGGCAGTCTTGATTCTAGCTTGTGCTTCATCCAGCCTGGCATTTCAAATGATGTACTCTCCATATAAGTTAAATAATCAGGGTGACAATATACAGCCTTGATGTACTCCTTTCCCAATTTTGAACCATTACATTGTTCCATGTCTGGTTCTAACTGTTGCTTCTTGACCTACACACTGGTTTCTCAGGAGGCAGGTAAGGTGGTCTGGTATTCCCATCTCTTTAAGAATTTTCCACAGTTTGTTGTGATCTACACAGCCGAAGAATTGTTGCTTTCAATCCATGTTGTTGGAGAAGATTCTTGAGAGTCTTCTCAAGAGTTATGTATAACTCATAAATGTACAGTTTAGCAAAGAGTTTTCAGGTGAAGTCATATAACATTGACATCAAGAAATAAGTCATACAACTTCCCATTTTTATCTTTTCTTAAAACAGTGACATTGATAAAAATGATAGAGTTACATAAGGTTTCCCCAGTCACAAATAACCGCAGTAACCAGCAGAAGCAGTGATGGGGAGGGGGACAAGGGAACTGAATGCTAGACAGGATGAGTGATGGGGACAGCCACGTAGCCCATGCATGCCTTTTTTGCAGTTTCTCTGTTTCTACATACTATTTTATTCCTGCCTTAAATATGGATGAGATGAGGAACATCTCTCTACCTCACTGTTCTCTATCCAGAGGGGAGAAAAGAAAATGTGGCTGTGAGTTTACATTTATTGAAGGAACATGCAGTAATTCCCTTGTTCTGTGTGACTTTATGGAATTCTTATTGAAAAGGTAGATAATCACAAGAGCAATTTTAAAAATAAGTTCAGTTTAAAGGATCCAAAGTAGCTCCTCTTATATTATGTTCTCTGTTGTCTTGGTATATTTAGCCTGTTGATAATATTGTCTGTGTGTTTGTTTTTTGGTTAAACAGATTGCTGAGCTGGGTGAGATAGAATACATTGAAAACCTACCTCTCCTTCGAGTTCTCAATCTTCTGAGAAATCCAATTCGGGTAAGACGTCCTTTGTTTCGGGGGTGGGGGGTAGGGATGAGAACATTCTTGGGAATTCTTCTTTATGAAATACTTTTGATAGAACATGAAGAATGTAAATACAGTGTGTTTATCACCATTCTCTATTAGAAGGGTAAGCAAAGTCACACCTGTGCTCCACCATCGGTGCAGGTAAAGCCTGAAATTGAATATTAGTTGTCTACTCTGTATGACCATTGTGACTCATCCATATGGTAATAAAGATTATCAAGAGGGAGCTATTGAGATTATAGAGCAATGTCTTTTTAGTACAAGAATGCCTGAGGTGTAGATGGAATGTGGCTCCTATTTTATATCAGGGAGAAGTCTAAGATTAGGCACCTAAAGAAATTATCCTGGGGATTGCTGTAAAACTGGCCTTGTAAAATGATTATAGGAAAAAATCATATAGTTCCTAGTGATTCTTCACCTTTGGATATCAAATATCCAGACTTTTTCTTTTTTCTGGATCCTCTCTTTTTTGTCGCTGTTTTCTGCCTTACAAGTGAGTGCTGGGGCCAGTGCCACGTGTATAAGCCTCTTCTTGCATTCTGATTATTTTCGTTCCCTTCTTCTTTTTCTCTACATGTCAGGAGACCTTTTAAAACTGTACTATGCTCCACTGGCTAAGTTTTCTTTATTTTTTTTTAAATCAAATTTGTTTTATTTTGCATAGATTAATTCTGCAATGAAATAACAACATAATTATTGTCTTCATTTTTTCCTTTGATGCCTGGCATTGGTTTTCCAACATATGGCATATATTAATTAACTTTTTATTGAATTGTGTTAATTTTGTCAACAACCTGTTAATCTCCCCCTGTTTTCGCAGCTTATCTTGGATCTATTTCATTAAGTCCATGTTCTTTTTAAATTTTCTCTAAAGTGAAAATGCAGTTTCTTTTTCTTTTATTTATTTTTGATTGCACTGGGTCTTTGTTGCTGGGCACCGACACTCTGAAGTTGCAGCAAGTGGGAGGCTTCTCAATGTTGTGGTACACTGGCTTATTGTGGTGGCTTCTCTCATTGTGGAGCACAGTCTCTGGACACAGGGGCTCAGTAGTTGTGAATTGTGGGCTGTAGAGCACGTGGGCTCAATAATTGAAGCACTCTGGCTTAGTTGCTCCACGGCATGTGGAATCTTCCTAGATCAGGGATTGAACCCATGTCCCCTGCATTGGCAGGCGGATTCTTATCCACTGTACCACAAGGGAAGTCCCCTGCCATGGATTCTTGAATTTGTATGTATCTCTGAGTCCCTTTCTTTGTGCGTGTATGAATTGAGAAACATAACTAGGCAGGCAAAAAATCAAAATGAAAAATGAAAAGTACAGTCTGAAAGTGAAAACAGGGCTTGGTATGGGAATAGTGGCAGACAACGTAAAAGCATCCCCTGGAGAGGAAGGGGTTTAAAGTGGCCATCCTTCCCAGTTCCAGACCCATAAAGAGCACCCAGGTGTTTGCATAAATAAATAGCACAAACTCTTTCACACATGTTACCTCATTTATTTATAAACCCCTCCCACATATGCACTTTGAAGTACACAAAAGATGCCATTGTATATTCCTTTCGTGTGTATTCTCATCTACAAAATGCATCACCCACTTAATATCTTTCCCTTCACCCACTTAATATCTTCCCCTTCAAAGAGACATAGCTTCTTGATACAACATAACTAATTATATTTCTAAAAAGCAGATAATCCTAACACAGCAGATGATAGAGTATTCAGGGAATTGTTCTATAAATGAATATCATTTTATTATTGTAAAACAAATTCATAATTAATGATACAAAATTAATATAAAACAACACAAAGAAATAATGAGGAATTAGTAATAAGGACTGCTACTATTATAATAATGAAACTCCTTTAAGTTAGAAGATAGGGTTTCAATCACTGGCCATGGAACATTAGATGAAATACTTCACCTCCCTGAGGCTCAGGTGTTTTTCTCTTTAGAGATGAAGATAATCAGGTTTGTCCTGCTTATCTTACAGGGAGATGGACAAGATCACACATTTGAAAAGCTTTATAAGTTATAAGGCAGAGCCTGCATTTGAGTTGTTAATATAAGGGGACTGCAGTTGTGAAAATGTAAAGACCTAGTGTGTGTGTGTGTGAATGACAGCACTCGTGGGTAAAAGGCCTTGCTCATGAAAGCAGACTGCTACTGCTTATTATTTGGGGAAAGGAAGGCAACAAAATAACCCTCTTGATATTTTAAACAGGAAAAACCTGACTATTGGTCCTTCGTCATTTTTATGCTACTTCGATTAACAGAATTGGATCAGAAGAAGATTAAAGTGGATGAAAAGGTATGTAGTCATATTTCACACGTTTATGAGTTGATAGGTTCAAAAGCTCATGCCGTCTGCTGCAGGACCATTGCAATCCAGAAATGAGCATATAACAGTATGCTCATTCATTATTTATTTAAGGAGCATTTCCTTGTCCTAGAGTCTAGTTGTTTGACCCTTTGCAGGGCTGAGCGTCAACACAAACGCAGTGAAAGGCCTGCTTTTGGTACAGTGAGGAGACGGGCTGTGGGAGACTGGAGCAGCCTGCCTGTACCTAGGCTGGCAGCTGTAAGGCTGACTATAAGTTTGGGAAATTATCATATGTGTGGGGGGGTGTGATTCTGTGTTCCTCTAGATCTTCACTTAATAATGAAGTGAATTACAATGTCATTCTACCACATCACTCTAAAGGACTCAGATCGCTACTCTGGTGTTTTAAATCCTTTATTCTCCTCTTGAAGATAATGATTCTTTTCTTGACACACCACTTGAGAGTAACCAGACCTTGAACGCTAGCACCTGCCTCCCCACACCATACCTATGGTAGCCAGTTTGTCATGCTGTCATGACAGGTGTCAGCTGAAATCTCCACTAATGAAGGGTTTCTTATACCCAATGCAAATTTGAGATGGGAGTGAAAAAGCAGGTATAAATATGCAGAGAGGCAGATATATTCCAGTTCATAAATGCCTTTCTGAAATCTTGGTTAAAAATAGTTATAGATGCCCGTCTGTTATTATTCTCACACTCAGAGGCACTTATTAGATTTCTCTTTCCCTTTAATGTTTTGCAAAGAGGATAACATTCAGAACCACACATTAGATAAAGATGTGGTAGACAAGTATACTGTATTTAGAGTGATGGCAAAGCTGGGGAACAGACAACTGTCTGTCATGAGGAAAAGGCCCATATCTTTGGAAAAGAGAAAGTTATATTAAAAGAGGAGGAGGTTTAGTAGAATTTGAGATAATAGGAATAGTTCTTGGTATGATGGCAGGAGGAAAACTTATACAATAATAGCTACCTGGAATCGAGAACTAAGAATTTTATTACTTCTCTTACTAAAAGTTGAAACATTTACTGTATTAAAGGTAATCTTAGACTTTTGAGTTTTTTTTTGTCTTTTCCCTCCCAAACCAGAAAATATAAAGAAATAGGTGACCAAGGGGTTCCAGTTCAATATTTTAAAATAATTATCATTCTTTAGGTTTTAGGAAAGCTAGAGTAGTCGTGAACACAGATTCCTGGTTGCATGTCTAGAACATTTCAGTAAAGAAAGTCTTGTCTGTCTTGTACAATGAATTTTTTTTCCCCTTTGCATTTCTAATTCTGGAAAAGGTCTCAGCCGTGAATAAATACAACCCTCCCCCGGAAGTGGTCGCGGCCCAAGACCACATGACTCATGTGGTCAACAGCGTGATGCAGCCACAGAGGATCTTTGACAGGTATTCTGAGAGATGCCCTGGGTAGAGCTCAGGGTGGTCAGCACAGGACAACCTCCTCATTGCTCTAGCCATCTCTTTTGTGACCCACTGCTTTCTCACCTCTCTGAGGAAGGGATTGGGTCTTCATTTGACAAGCTGTGTTGCCTCAGATATAGCATATGATCATCACATGTTCAAACATGGGACTCCCTTGTTGGCGATAAGTGGATTCAACTTCTCTCTTTCACCTGGACTCTTGAATGGTGGTTAGCCTGTGATGTGGTAGTGCAAGTCACTCAGTCATGTCCAACTCTTTGTGACCCCCATGGACTATACAGTCCATGGAAGTCTCCAGGCCAGAATACTGGAGTGAGTAGCTGTCTCCTTCTCCAGGGGATCTTCCCAACCTAGGGATTGAACCCAGGTCTCTCACATTGCAGGTGGAAGCTTTACCAGCTGAGCCACCAGGGAAGCCCAAGAATACTGGAGTGGGTAGCCTATCCCTTCTCCAGGGGAGCTTCCCGACCCAGGGATCGAACCGTGGTCTCCTGCACTGCAGGTGGATTCTTTACCAGCTGAGCTACTACCAGGGAAGCCTGTGACATAGGATGGTGAAATGAAAAAGGGAAAAAAGTTTGCTGACATACCTGCTATAGGAGAGCCTCATCAACAGAGGACTGTGATGGTCTCTGTCCACTGACAGGTTTTCCTTAGCTATGAGTGGATGCTAGAAACCCCTGCCAAAGAGCACCCGTGACCGCAGCTTCTATATCAGAGAGTCCCTGGAGTCCCTGCTCGCTGAAGGGAAACTGAAACGGCCTTTCCAGGGGCTGCACTGAGCTGCAGTCAACCCCCCAGGGAGGACTCACCCAGCTTGACTGAACACAGGAATAGAGACCCTCACCTCTTAAGTTTGAAGACAGATTTACCACAATTTCTCCACTTCTTTTTAAACCTCTGTTGAAGCAGATGGCCGTTGACACTATAAGAATAATACAGGATTTCTATCAGTACCCAAAGGCATTTTAAAAATACTTGTAAAATCTCTGGGTTATAAACGGCTCCTCTTCTTCATGTGGTCTGCTCCTGTACTTCACCCGGTTGGTTTCCCACAGAGAGAAAATGTTTTATTTTGCATCCAGGACATGATTTTTTACATGTAATTTAATCATGTAGACGTTGACAGTTTTATATATTTATGGTAGCCCTCTAGGTGAAATGATTTATCATTTATTTCCATACATCTGGAAAAGCACATTTGATTTAAAAGAAGGGCATTTATTGTCCTCATTGTATTTCTTTTTAGTTTATGAGATTGCTAGTTGTTTCATGCTTTAGGATACATTTATATAAAAATATGTATCAAGCAAATTTACAGCAGTGTCTGATAAACACACATTTCTTGATCATTTCTGGCTGTCAGAGAATAGCAAATGGCCAAGCCACCCTGGATGCCCTGGGATGGAGCAGTGTTCATGATTAAAGCTCGTGGAGGCAGGAGGAGGCACGCCATGTCCTTCCCACCTTGGGTCAGGACACAGCTCCCTAGCAGCCCCAGAGGTCAACCTCCAGGAAAGAAACCCTGCCTCTTTCTCTTGGAACCTTTAGGCTGTGATACTGGGGGATCACTGTCCTCTCTCCTGGCAAGACTGAAGTAAGGATCCGATACGAAAATGGATTTTTCATGTTGTCTTGACTCTGGCCTGGTGGTCAGTGATGGCTTTCTTGCTTTCTCATATGACAAGGTTCTCCAGACTGATGTTGTCCAAGCCTTGTCTGAACTCTGAAATCAGCCATTTTTCCAAGAAGCCCTAGTTCATTTTAGTGAGAAATGGTATTTCCCAATCACAATGTGGGCACTAGAGATAGTTTTGACTACTGGGTTGGTCATTGTTTTGTAGGTGTTTTAGTGGACAGAAGCTAGGAATGGATTTCCTTCCTTCTCTCCCTCTCTCCTACCTTCCTTCCACTCATTGACCATCTACTGATTCTTTTTTCTATCCATCCATCTATCCATCCATCCATCTATCCATCCATTCATCTATCCACCCATCTTGCCTATTTGTACCTACCTATTACATCTACTTAATCTTTCATGTTTATCTAATCTGCATCTAGGTAGCTCTATCTATAAATAGATAGTAAAATACCTCCTCAGTTGATACAATTCAGCTTCAAGACGACAGTTGAACTTGTACGGAACTTCACCTGTGTTACATCTGTATCTCCTTTTCTCCCTCACCAAAGACAATGAAGAAGATGAAATTAGAACATCCCATGATTACTCTTTTTTCAATGTCCCATATTACACCACAACAGTATCGGAATACCAGTAGTAAATATTACTGAAGCATTAAAACCATTTTTGCTGATGTTCTTCCTGTTAACCATCCCCCATTGTTTTTTTATTTCTGTTAAACATATATATATATATAAAACATAAAATTTGCCATTTTAACCACTTGGAAGTGCACAGTTTAGTGGCCTTAATTATATTCACAGTATTGTGCGATCATCACCACCATCTGTTTCCAAGTTTCTCATCACCCAGAACAGAAGCTCTGTAGCCCTTAGGTAATAACTCCCCATTTCCTGCTACCCCCACCCCCTGGTAACTTCTAATATACTTTCTGTCTCTATGAATTTGCCTACTGTATATATTTCATGTAAGTGTCAATCACTCCATTTAAAAAACAGTGCACTATATTTATATTGTCAGAACATATATCCATCACACACTGTACTTTCTCCTTTGCTGTCATTTAGCCTTAGTTCTCTGGGTAACTGCATATTTATTGCCCACCGCCAGCCCTTATAGTGATGCCTCTTGAGTCATTTTAGTTGCATGAAGCTTGTTCTTTAACACATTCTTTAGGAAGGGCTGTGCAATCAGTATCTCTTGAAATCGTCCATGTTGATAATATGGACGATTATGTGCCCTTTACACTTGAAAATCATTTTTTGCTGTATATAAAAGCCATGACTCACACTTTTTTTTTCCTTGACTATATTAAAAGTGCTTCTCCATTTTCTTTTTGTGCAAAAATTGCTGTCAAAAATGTGATGACAATTTAATTTTCTTTCCTGTATAAATCATGTGTTCTCTTTCCAGCTAAATAATTACCTCCACTTCTGCCTTTTTTAAGGAGAAGAAAATGGCAACCTACTCCAGCCTTCTTCCCTGGGAAATCCCATGGACAGAGGAGCCTGGTGGGCTACAGTATATGTGGTTGCAAATAATTGGACACAGCTCAGCACACACTGCCTTTTTAAAGTCCAGCAATTTCACTAGACCATGCCTTAGTATTATTGTCACAGCATTTCTAGCCCAGTTGTTCTGGGCTAATGTTCTCAGGTATGTTGTATACTGCTTTCCTTTGTTTTTTTTCAGGAAACTTTTTTCTGGAATGACAGTCTGTAATATTTGCTCTGTTCTGTAAGTTTTGGTTTTCTCCTTTAGGAAGTAGATCTTCTTTCCTATCCTCAATTTTCATCACCTTCTTTCAAAATTTTTTCTCTTTAATCACGTAAAAATTATTGAGGCAATTTTAGATTTACATGCAGTTGTAAGAGATAATACAGAGAAAGTCTAGATATCTTTCGCCCAGTTTCCCTCAGTGGTAATATCTTGCTTAGCTATAGTGGAATATCAAAACCAGGAACCTGACATTGATACAGTCCATCAGTCTTATCAGATTTCACCAGCTCTGCGTGGACTCATGTGTACATTTAGTTCTGTGCGATTTTATCACATGTGTAGATTCACATGAGCATCACTCCAGTCAAGAGAGAAATGGGTAATGTCCCAGGAGGCACAGTGGTAAAGAATCTGTCTGCCAGTGCAGGAGATGCAAGACACGTGGGTTCGATCCCTGAGTTGGGAAGATCCCCTGAGGAGGAAACGGCAACCACTCCAGTATTCTTGCCTGGGAAATCCCATGGACACCGGAGCCTGAAGGGTACAGTCCATGGGGTTGCAAACAGTCAGAGATGACTGAGCACAACATACTTCCAGTCAAGATACAGGAGTTTTGTCACGTGAATCCCTTTGCTTCCCTGTAATAGCAACAGCTGCCTGCATCCTTCTCATCTTCCCTGACCTTTGGCAACGAATAATCTGCTCCCCTTCTCTGGAATGTTGTCATTTCAAGAAGCCTATATAAATGGAATCATATAGCATGTGTATAACTTTTGAGGGTTGACTTTTTTTTTGTTTTTTGCTTAGCCTCATTCCCTGGAGATTCATCCAAGCTGTTAAATGTATCAATGGTTCACTCCTTTGTGTTGCTGAGTAGTATTCCCTGTTGAATATACCACAATTAGTTTAACCAACCATCTCTCAAAGGACATCTGGGCTGATCTCAGTGTTTGGTTACTGCAAATACAGCTTTTACGAGCGCTCATGGGTTGGCTTTTGGACATGTACAGTTCCAGCCTGCCTGCTTTTTGCTGGATACCTGTTGTTCTGGGGTTCCGTTGTTCTCAAATGTTGCCCATCCTACTTCCTCCTTCTTCCTCCTGCACAGACTCCAGTGCCATGAAAGTCTTGTGGCTTTGTGGCTTTTCGTCTGGTTTTGTTATCCACATTTTCCGTGGACTTCTGTTCTCAAGTTTTTCTGTCTTTCTGTGAGTGTTCAGAGAGATTGAAAGCTTATGCTGTGCTGCCCCCATGCTTCACAGAATCTACACCTCGGCCATATTGTTTTCAAAATATTATATTTTAGTCTGTGTTTCTAGAATTTGTGTCATGAGTGAAACCCACACACTTCAGCTCTGCCTGTTGTAGGAGACTTTATGTAAATTAGTCCAAATTGGTCTTTTAGACCTGGAAGCCATGCCTAGATTCATATACCACCTCTTACTTACTAGCTGTTACTTTGAGCATGTTAATTAACCTCTCTGTACTTCAGTTTCTTCGTGTGTTAAGTGGGGAGAATGAATTCATTAGCTTCCTGCAATAATTAAATGAAGTAATGCAGGTAAGATGCCTACAGTAGTGCTTGGCACATAGCAATTGCTTATGTAAATGTTAGTGATTATTATTTTCTTTGCACACATGTATTCTTTTTTACGGTAAATTTGCCATTTTATCATTATTATTATTATTACTTTGGCTGCCCTGGGTCTCCGTTGTGGCATGCAGGCATTCTCTAGTTTCGGCGGTTGAGCTCTAGAGCCTGAGGGCTCAGTATTTGTGGCACATAGGCCTCTTGAGTCGTGTGCAGCCTTACCTGCCCCCTGGAACATGGGATCTTAGCTCCCTGACAGGGACTGAACCCACATCCTCTGTGTTGAAAGGAGGATTCTGAACCATGGACCACCAGGGAAGTCCCCACATCAGTGTTCTAAATCAATGGATAAGAACTGGAACCTATGATACAGAATGAAGTAAGTCAGGAAGAGGAAGACGAATACTGTAAATTGATGCGTACATATGGAATTTAGAAAGATGGTAACAATGATCCTACATTGAGGGCAGCAAAGGAGACACAGAAGAGACTTTTGGACTTAGTGGGAGGAGCGAGGGTGCGATGATTTGAGATAATGGCATTGAAACATGTATATTACCATATGTAAAAAAGATGACCAGTGTGAGTTTGATGCATGAAGCAAGGCACCCAAAGCCCTGGGACAAGCCAGATGGATAGGGTGTGAAGGGAGGTGGGAGGAGAGGTTCAGAATGGGGGGACACATGCATACCCCATGGCTGATTCATGTTGGGGTATGGCAAAAACCATCACAATATTATATAGTAAGTATCATCCAATTAAAATAAAGTAATTATTTTAAAAAATAGATACAAAAAGAAAGTTTACCTCTGAGAAGGCAAGTCTTATTTTTTTCTTTTTGAATTTCTTGGGGGAAAACTCCATCAACCAGAAATGAATATTTCTCCTACCGTGTTTTTCCTTCTAAAAATGATGTTAAAGTAAATTCTTCCCTGTTTTGTAATCAACTTGCTTCTGGAAAGTAGGACCGTCCTTCCATACCGTGTCTGTGTATAGCAAGTGCCGGATAGCCGGATTCACCGTGACTGCGACGTGGACAGCTTTCTACCCAGATGCGTTAATGCGTGTGCCCACTCTGCCCTGTGTTGCAGCACCCTGCCTAGCCTGGATGCTCCGTACCCCATGCTGGTATTGGCTGGTCCTCAAGCATGTGGTAAACGAGAACTCGCTCACCGCCTCTGCAGACAGTTCAGCACTTACTTCAGATACGGGTGAGTTTATTGGCTGCTAAGGTTGTAAAATGTCAGCTGTGGCTCACAATGGCTATTAATTTTAAGCAAGTTAAAAAACATGCATAGAAGGCTTATGAACTGCTTTGCCAGTTATTACACTGTGATATACACTGTATTTATTTATTTATTTTTTTACTTTAACCCTCCAAATGTTTTGATGCACTCAGCCACAGCCAAAATCCTGCTCCAAGGTTTGGAGCTACATGTGGTTTTAATTAAGCCTCGTGGTATTGGAGCACGGCCTCATGTTGCCATGTGGTGTGACACGTGGATCACAACGTTATGACTGGGGCGTGGGGGGTGGGTCTGCACTCCAGTCACAGCCTCTCCTCATCACTGCCGGAGTGCATGCTGCCAGCGTGCTTTATTTCCACCCAGGTCTTCCTCTCTGAAGGCATATTTCAGAAGGAAGAAATGAGAAATGACAGCCAAAGAGCTCCTTTTCCTTACCCTCGGGTTAGCTTTCAGTACCCTTTCAGTTTTCTGGGCAGATATTTCGCCGTGTGATTCCCACACGACTCAGTTAAAATAGCCAGATATAGCCAAAACACAGGAACCTTCTGGGGAAATCATCAGCTGGACTTAGAGACTTTTTAAAGGTTTCCATGTCTCAGTTTTAGAGTTATCGCTGTGGCCTTTTCAACTGGTTTCCTCTTTCCTTTTTTATGTATGGCAAAGACCTTACTTTTAGATTAGTGATGTTTCTCAGTGAGCTGAGAATGTGACTGCAAAGATACATAAGACGGCAAGAAAAAGAAATGTAAATTATGTTCTAATGCTGTTATAGACAAGTTCCTTCCCTTAAGCTACACATGTTGAAACAATGTAAACACTATGTTAAACAGGTTCATTTATTTAGAGATCTAAAATTAAATCCATCATTTGAACAACTCCAGGAAAAAAATATTATAGAAGAATTTACTCATTAATCTATTGTAAACACCCTGAAGCAACAAAAAGTAAATTAAAACTTAATATCAGAATTGAAAAGTACAGAGTGTCTTTATGCTTATACAGTGGTATGGAACCTATTTCGAAAGATAAGTGGAGCATAATGAATGGATGATCAAATTAGGGCAAAAAAAGAAATATCTCCTGACTATGGTGCTAATGTGTAAACCTGGAACCTTTTAGTGAACCAAAGTAACTTACATGAACCAAGGCTTTCCTGCTTAGAAGTCCTTTCACATGTCTGACACCAGTTCTGTTGCAAATGATTCAGAGCCCATCCTTCGTGTTTGTTTGTGGTTTACTCTCTGAGGCATGTAGGGCCAGATGTGTTCTTGGAGATGTCTGTTAAGTCATCATCAAGGTTCTATCCATTTGGCCTTGACATTCTCACTGGATAGCCCCCACCTCAACCCCACCAATGTTCATTTTCATTAAATCCTGCTTTTCCACTGTTACAACTGTCTGTCCATCATGCTTTTGATGATGTACTTAATGCCTGGTTCCCCTGCTCCACTGTAAGCCCAGTGAGGGTGGGGACCAATGCCAGCTTTGCTCACAACTAAGTTCCCAGTGTTCAGCAGATGGCCAGGCACTTCTAACTGCATGAGAAATATTTATTAAGTGAATGACTAAGTGATTGAATGGATGGATGGATGAGTTAATTAATGGTATTACACGCAAAATTCAGTGGGAAATTACTGTGCTAAGAAGCATAGGTGTTTTTTTTTTCCAACCTCCACTGATAGGCACGTGGAGAGATGAAGAGATTCATTCATTTGTCCATCCATTCTTTCTACAAAGATTTATTGAGTTCTTCCCATGTTTGGGGCCCCAAAGATGCAGTGGGAACAATACTGATGAGGCCCTTGCCTTAATGTCTGTAATGTATTTGGAAATAAATGGAGAGACTCTGAAGGTGGGAAACTCAGACCTTAAATAGTTAGCGTCATATGCAATTTGTCTGGAGGCACAGGATGACAAAACAAAAATCCTAAAATTAGCTTCCTGCTCCTCTAATGGTACTGTTGCCACTGCTATTTTTCTCCTCTGGATAGGATTAGTGGCGAGTAGAAAGATACCTGAGTGGAGAGACCTGCAGTCACCCTCCCACCTCCCTCATGGGCTCAAAAGCCTTGTCTGACCATACATTGGCATTTTCATGAAGGCACAGGTCAGGGCTTGTAAATAGGAGGGTCATTCTAAGAGTTTCACCAAGGCATGGATCAAAGAGCATGTCATGCGTGGTTGCTAAGTCACTTCAGTTGTGTCTGACTCTTTGCAACCCTTTGGGCTGTAGCCCACCAGGCTCCTCTGTCCATGGGATTCTCCAGGCAAGAATACCAGAGTGGATTGCCATGCCCACCTCCAGGGGATCTTCTCGATCCAGGGATAGAACCCACAACTCTATGTCTCCTGCACTGGCAGGCGAGTTGTTTTACTATGAGTGCCACCTGGGGAGCCCAAAGAGCATATCATTAGACCATAAAGAGTATTAGGAAACCAGCAATTTCATGCAATAAGAAAGTCAGATAGTACTATGATGATATGCAGCAACTTTCTAATTAAAACAAATGATAAAACCAAAGCACATCCTCAGGGGCAAGCCATTGCTCTTGTTTGGATTTTCTTTTATTTTAGTCTTCAGCCAACATAAATTTTATTGATTTTTAATTAAATGGGAAAAAAGGCTTGAATATAGTCTCATTGTGAAACACATAAACATTTACAAGGGTGCTTTCTCTAGCGCTTGCTTGAATCTTTTCTTTCCCTCCTAGTTAGCTCATTTTCTCCTGGCATTTTGTCTTCCTTTTAAAATTGCATTTACCCAAGACCGTGACATTCAATGAACTATTCACATACTGAGTTGCATATCCAGATGTATAAATATTAAAAGTGTACCTCAGTGGTATAACAAATATTGGCATGGCTGAGAGATTGTTCTCTTGCCTCAGAATCTGATTTTACTATTTGTTCTTGGTTTTAGGAATAGGCTGGATGTTCTCTCTTTACCAGTATTAGTTATAAGTGACCTAGAGATGGGGCTTCCCAGGTGGCTCACTGATAAAGAATCTGCCTGCCGATGCAGGAGATGTGGGTTCAGTCCCTGAGTCAGAAAGATCCCTTGGAGAAGGGCATGGCAACCCACTCTGGTATTCTTGCCTGGAAAATCCCATAGACAGAGGAGCCTGGCGGGCTACAGTTCATAGCGTCACAAAGAGTCAGCTATGGCTGAGCAGCTGAGTATGCATCCATGGCCTAGAGATAGGCCATGCCTTCTGAGCCTCTCCAGCGATAAAACTGTGAAACAAGCAACATGGGTCTTGTCCTCCTGGCAGCTTACAACCTATATGAGATTCAGTTAAGTAAAGCCGTCTAACAAGATAGTTTGATGGGTGCTATGATGAGGGAAGTGAAGAACCTCTGTGACAGAAGAAATCAGGGGTAAATGGGATGTGAGATTTGAGTAGGGAATGCAGTCCAGGCAGAAAGAACAACAGGCGCATTTGATTAACTGAGAGTGTTACACACTGTAGCCTGCCTAAGCGTGAAGCGTGGAGGAAGATGGCAGAAGATGGGACCAGAGCAAAAGTCAGCGGTCTGGCCATAAAGGATCTCTAAGCAGAGGAGTGCCAGGGTCACAGCTGCACTTTAGGAAGTGGCCCCTGTGGGCAGTTTGGGAGAGGGTTTGGGGAGGGAAGGCTGGAAACTAGGAGACTGGGGAGGATATAGTGACAGGTGCTGGTGGCACGAACTAGAAAGTGGTATGTAGTTACTGGAAAGTGGACAGAGTAGTGGATTCCTGGAATTTGATCGTCAGACACAGTATATGCTGGAATCTTCTGTCTTCCTGATCTCTTAAATTGTATCCGGCGACTTACTGATGCACATTTGCATCGGGCGTTGGGACCGATTCGGCATGCCTACCAAGCACCCTCAGAATACCTGGGCATTTGTGAACACCCAGGTCCCTTGCTGACAATATGGCATGCTATAAATGTGCTTGAATTTGGATGCACTCATAGCCAAAATGCGTTCTGCCTAAATATTTGCAGTAACAAGCTCATTATTTCTTGAGGCAATCTGGCCCAGAATTGAGATTCTATATCCGCACACTTCTGAATCCCACGGAAAAAACTCCTACTCTCTCAGCCATCTCCTAGCTCTTCTTAGACATCTTTGCTTCTTCCCCTTACATCTTCCCGGATGTAGTGACATTTCATTATTTGGCCTGGCCTTCCAGATTCCCTTCTGTCCTGATCATCTCCCCCAGCCCACGGAATTGGTTTGTTAGGATCCTGGATGACAGCTGGCCAGTGGATCAGCCTTTAAAAGTTGTAACTCACCCTTAGACGCTGAGCACCAGTGTTGTGGTCTGAGGCTAATTGCTAACTCAGCTCTTTGGTCTATTAAATGAAACTAACAGGGACTATGGCTCCCATCACAAACCAGGTTTTAACTAATTTACCATGATTTTAACTAGTAAGTTAGTTCGTAAAAATAAACTCATAGAAATGTAAATTACAATTAAAATTATGTTTAGACCGGGGAGAGGAAAGATGTTAAAGGTGATGGCCCAAGCAAATTTCTTTATCTGGTATCGTGTTTATCTAACTTTTAATGAACATTGCTTTCACTATGAAGTATTTCCTTTTTAAGATATTCATATTTGGACAGCATGCTACAGAGCAAACATTTCTATATGTGAAAACTAGATGACAGATTCAAAAAACCGTAGGTCATCTCAGGTCCTTCTTAATAGAAAGTTCCACAGCGGATGCTGGTTCTGTCATCAGCATTCTCCGCGTCAGTGAAGCCGTCCCTTTATTTACCTGCCCAGAAGCTTCAGATTGCTTCTTTGCCTTGTCTTTCTTTTAGCAATTCTGAGAAAATCCCTGCCACTCAATTCCTTTGTTGGAAAATGCAAATTCAGTACAGTGTGTAAAGGCTGCACTAAGGGTGCGCAGTACCCGAAGCGAAGACACTGAGTTATCTGTCCTGACTGTCAATGACACCGACAAACGCAGGGTCTCAGGTCCCTGCCAAATGGTGGGAAGAGATGTCGGTGCGAGCAAACAGCGCAACAAAGGTCATGGGGTTTGCACTGCCTTCTCTTAGAATGTGTGCACATTCTTGAGTATGTGATTTCAGTGTGATCTTAAAACCTTTACATTTATACTATTGTTAGTTCTTGGCTATAAGACAGGGGAACAATAGTATGAATTATAAAAGCTTGTTTGTTTTTTACTTTGAAATGGAGAAGATTTTGAGGTTGTGACTTTACCCTCTTAGTTCAGTTCAGTCACTCAGTCATGTCCAACTCTTTGCAACCCTATGAACTGCAGCACACCAGGACTCCTGTCCATCACCAACTCCCAGAGTTTACCCAGACTCATGTCCATTGAATCGATGATACCATCCAACGATCTCATCCTCTGTTGTCTCCTTATCCTGCTGCCCTCAATTTTTCCCAGCATCAGGGTCTTTTTAGATGAGTCAGCTCTTCGCATCAGGTGGCCAAAATATTGGAGTTTCAGCTTCAACATCAGTCCTTCCAATGAACACCCAGGACTGATCTCCTTTAGGATGGACTGGTTGGATCTCCTCGCAGTCCAAGGGACTCTCAAGAGTCTTCTCCAACACCACAGTTCAAAGCATCAGTTCTTCAGCACTCAGCTTTCCTTATAGTTCAACTCTCACATCCATACATGACCATGGGAAAAACCATAGCCTTGACTAGACAGACCTTTGTTGGCAAAGTAATGTCTCTGCTTATCAATATGCTATCTAGGTTGGTTATAACTTTCCTTCCAAGGAGTAAGAGTCTTTTAATTTCATGGCTGCAGTTACCATCTGCAGTGATTTTGGAGCCCAGAAAAATAAAGTCAGCTACTGTGTCCACTGTTTCCCCATCTATTTGCCATAAAGTGATGGGACCACATGCCATGATCTTTGTTTTCTGAATGTTGAGTTTTAAGCCAACTTTTTCACTTTCCTCTTTCACCAAGAGGCTCTTTAGTTCTTTCTGCCAAAAGGGTGGTGTCATCTGCATATCTGAGGTTATTGATATTTCTCCTGGCAATCTTGATTCCAGCTTGTGCTTCCTCCAGCCCAGCTTTTCTTATGATGTACTCTGCATATAAATTAAATAAGCAGGGTGACAGTATACAGCCTTGACGTACTCCTTTTCCTATTTGGAATCAGTGTGGTGTTCCATGTCCAGTTCTGACTGTTGCTTCCTGACCTGCACACAGGATTCTCAAGAGGCAGGTCAGGTGGACTGGGATTCCCATCTCTTTCAGAACTTTCCACAGTTTATTATGATCCACACAGTCAAAGGCTTTGGCATGGTCAATAAAGCAGAAATAGATATTTTTCTGGAACTCTCTTGCTTTTTCCATGATCCATCGGATGTTGGCAATTTGATCTCTGGTTCCTCTGCCTTTTCTAAAACCAGCTTAAACACCTGGAAGTTCGTGTTTCACGTATTGCCGAAGCCTGACTTGGAGAATTTTGAGCATTATTTTACTAGCATGTGAGATGAGTGCAATTGTGCAGTAGTTTGAGCATTCTTTGGCATTTCCTTACTTTGGGATTGAAATGAAAATTGACCTTTTCTAGTCCTGTGGCCACTGCTGAGTTTTTCCAAATTTGCTAACATATTGAGTGCAGCACTTTCACAGCATCATCTTTTAGGATTTGAAATAACTAAACTGGCATTCCATCACCTTCACTAGCTTTGTTCGTAGTGATGCTCCTTAAGGCCCACTTGACCTCACATTCCATCATGATTATCTGGGTCGTGAAAATCTTTTCTGTACAGTTCTTCTGTGTATTCTTGCCTCTTAGTGTGATCCTAAAAGGACTTGACTTCAGTGTCATCCTGTGGTTGTTACTGAGTCATGTTACTTTACTGCTGTGTCTCAATTTCATCATCTATAAAATGAGAACAGTAGCAATGAGGTAATAACAGTGGTAATGGTAATAATACCTACCTCATATCTTTTTGTGAGGAGTCAATGAAATAGCATGTCATTTGTCTAGCTATTTGTATCTCCTGTTTTAAAGCCATAGGATAATCTAAAAATCAGATTGCATTCCCAGAACTTAGCATTGGGAAGTCAGCATGTCTGAAATCAAAAGAGTCCTGGGCTAGTTGAGAGTCACAGTTTTGTTCTGGGACCAGTATTGACCTGCTCTGGGCCTTGGACAGGTTTGTTTGTTTGTTTGTTTGTTTGTTTTTGGTGGTGGGGGCATGCCATCTGTCATGTGGGATCTTAGTTACCCAACCAGGGATCAAGCCTGAGCCCCTGCAGTGAAAATTCCCAAGTCTTACACTGAACCACCAGGGAAGTCTCTGGACAAGTCATCTTTATAGTCATCTTAAAATGGAGCTTATCACAGCTACTGTCCACTTCACATGTTTGATTAATTCATTCATGTTACAGATATTTAGTAAATGCCTACTATGGGCCAGGCACTGTGAATGCAGTGGCAGATAAGATGAACAGGATGAAGTGCTCCCTGTTTACAATAGCTAGGACGTGGAAACAGCCTAGGTGTCCTTCAGCAGATGGATAAAGAAGTTGTGGTACATATACACAATGGAATATTACTCACCCATAAAAAGGAATGCATTTGAGTCAGTTCTAGTGAGGTGGATGAACTTAGAGCCTGTTAGACAAAGTGAGATACGTCAGAAAGAGAAAAACAAATACTGTATATTGATGCATGTATGTGGAATCTAGAAAAATCTAGGTAAGGATGGACCTATTTGCAGGGCAGGAATAGAGATGCAGAGATGGAAAACAGACTTGTAGACACAGTGGGGGAAGGAGAGGCTGGGATGAACTGAGAGAACAGCATTGAAACACATACATTACCATATATAAAGCAGCTAGCTGGTGGGAATTTGCTGTATGACACAGGGAGCTCAAACCCAGTGCCCTGTGACTACCTAGAGGGCTGGGATGGGGAGAGGTGGGAGGGAGGCTCAAGAAGGAGGGGCATATGTATACTTATGGGTGATTCACGTTGTGGTATGGCAGAAAATTTTAAAAATTAATTTAAAAAGTTTTTAGGAACATAATGTGCTCCCTGTATGATTCATACATCCTCCTGGGGAAAAGAGGGAAAAACCAAAAAAGAGAAGGAATAACAGGGTAACTGGGGTGTGGTGAGCTGGGTTGCATGCATGTGTGTGCTCAGTTCTGTCTGACTCTTTGAGACTCATGGACTCTAGCCCGCCAGTCTCTGCTCTGTTCATGGAATTCTCCAGGCAAGAATACTAGAGCGGGTTGCCATTTGCCATTTTCTTCAGGGGATCTTCCTGACCCAGGGATCAAACCTGAGTCTCCTGCATTGTAAGTGGATTCTTTACCATCTGAACCATCAGGGAAGCTGTGGGGATGCTATTTCAGACAGCGGGTAGACAAGCCCTCGCTGGCTGAGCTGAGAATTCCATACAGTGTTGGAATCATGGATTCTCTCGGGAAATTCATATAGATTGATGAGTGTGGCAGGAATGAGGAACAAGCCGGTCTCCACCCTCCAGCAATGGAGGAGATGGGGTCCTGAACAAGGGGGCGGGGGAGGAGTTGGCGGCAGGCATTGAGACTACAGGTGGATAAAGAAGAGGTGCATAACCCAGCCGCAGAGGGTCCAGGACGGCCTTTTGAGAGTGACACTTAAACTGAGTCCTGAAGACAAGTGGGCCAACCAGATAGAGGAATGGGGTAGTGAGCATTCCAGAAAACAGCCACAGACCAGGGAGAGTATGAAAACGTTTGGGTGAAAAGTATATGGGTGATAAATATTGTTTATTTCTTAAAGTTTGATGATGTGATATCAGAGGTCATGACTCAGAAGGTGGTAAAGAACAGTAAGTGAAAACTTAGTATTGATAATCCAACACTAAATTTTGGAGGGCTCTAAAGTCATTGCACATGGTGACTGCAGCCATGAAATTAAAAGACTCTTACTCCTTGGAAGGAAAGTTATGACCAACCTGGATAACATATTAAAAAGCAGAGACATTACTTTGCCAACAAAGGTCCGTCTAGTCAAGGCTATGGTTTTTCCAGTAGTCATATATGGATGTGAGAGTTGGACTATAAAGAAAGCTGAGTGCTGAAGAATTGATGCTTTTGAACTGTGGTGTTGGAGAAGACTCTTGAGTCCCTTGGACTGCAAGGAGGTCCAACCAGTCCATTCTAAAGGAGATCAGTCCTGAGTGTTCATTGGAAGGACTGATATTGAAGCTGAAACTCCAATACTTTGGCCATCTGATGTGAAGAACTGACTCATCTGAAAAGACCCTGATGCTGGGAAAGATTGAGGGCAAGAGGAGAAGGGGACAACAGAGGATGAGATGGTTGGATGGCATCACCAACTCAATGGACATGAATTTGAGTAAACTCCAGGAGCTGGTGATGGACAGGGAGGCCTGGCATGCTGCAGTCTATGGGGTTGCAAAGAGTCAGATACAACTAAGTGACTGATCTGAACTGAATCCAAAATTTGTATAATCCCAATACAGTATAGCAAGTGAACGTGTCTAACACTGCCAGACATCAGGGTTACATTACTTTATGATTTGTGGATCCATTTTAATTTTTTAAAACATGCTTTATGCCAAACCTTTTCCATATTGAATTTCAAATTAATAGAGACAGGAATTATCTACTTTCTGTTTTCAGGGCCTGTCACACAACCAGACCGCCTTACTTTGGAGAAGGAGATCGGGTTGATTACCATTTTATCTCTCAAGAAGTTTTTGATGAAATGCTAAACATGGTAAGAGTGCTCTTTATGTGTAATGCACAAGAAATACATGTTCTCTGGTAGAATTATTAGGAAAGCATGATAAGAAAGAGAACAATTACATGAATGTGTTCTCATTCAGTTGTGTTTTTAATACCTTTGATATATCATCGTTCACACATTGCTTTATGATCTCGGAGAAAATAGTGTAAATTTCCAATGAAACCGAATAAAGAGATGTTTTAAGAAAATGGAAGAAAGAGCACTGTGAAAAATTCTTGAGATCTGTGTTTGTCAGGTGCTGCTATTTATGATCAGATTTTACTCAAGATAAACATCTCCCCCAGAACTGATGTTATGCAGCAGCTCACTTATGAATTGAGCACTTCCAGGGAGTTGGCGTGTTCTGTCCACAGACCACTCCCTCTGTTTGCTGTCTTTGGAGCTTTCTAATTATTGTGACCCTACACACCATAACAGCCAGTTGGTCTGCCCTGGACACAGACACGGCCTTAATCTTCCCCTGAGACATGGCTGTGGGAGAAGTCCTCAGTCCCAGAGAGCCGGCAGGCAGGTCCCTAACGTGGTTGGAAGCCCTCGACATTAGATCAGAGAAGATTCTTCATTTCTTTGAGATCTGTGGCTTTCCTGGGTGAGGGTCACTACCCTGCTCTGGTCCCTTTCATAGAAGCTCTGGACAGTTTTATTCAATTTAAGGCTTTACCCCCTTGAAACCCTGATCATCTAGTCATCGGTAGTAATTCACAACAACCTTGTCTCTGAGTTCATTTCCTTAAAAATAATTTATTTGTTCTTTCTTGGCCCTTCGCATCAAAGGGAATCCTCACAACCCTAGTGTGTTTTATCTGTCAAAGGTATATTGCTAATGTCAATACATTATCCGCCCATGACTTCAGTTAAAGAGTATCTCATATCTTCATCAGTACTGATAAATCTGTAAGCCTTTTTATTCTCTTTTCAGGCAAGGGCTTTAATTTTGTTTATCTTATCATCACTTCTTTCTATCACTAAATTAATCCTACACCACTTTTTTTTTTTTCCACCCCTGAAGCCTAGTGAAGGACAGGATTAAGGACTAACCTCTGTTTCTGCTTCTGAAAGATTACCATCCAGCCAGTGATGCTCCTACTGGTGGAGGCTCCCTCCTCTCTCCCCCCTGCTCCTTCATCTGTCCTTGGTCTGCCCCATCCTCAGACAACAGACCTGGCTTACACCTCAGTGCAGGCAACTGTGGAGCATGGAAGCAGAGGCTCTGCAGTTGCTCTGAGTTTAATTGTGAATGACCAGCTTTACACATGGCACATATTTTCTCTTGCATTCACAGAGAAGCCAAGTGAGAAATCCCTGTGGTCCCTCGGTCCTTTTCTCTCTAATCTTTTCAGAAGAACATCTTGGAAATTCTTTATGATTTTCTCTGCTGGGGCTGTATTTTAGAAGTTTGGTTTAATGTACCCAGGGTACGCTGAGACTTTGTATTTCTAAAAGCCATAATAGAAATCTGAGGAGTTATCTTGATATTAGTAAGAAGCATTCTCTTAGGACTCTTTGGGTTGAAAGACAACTAGTTCCCCACACTGCTGTAAATTCCTCGTGGTGGAGTCGGGAGCATTTTTCCTTGATCTAGTTCCACTGCTCTCAGTGCCCCGTGGGCTCCCCTGATGTTTCAGACCTTATCGTGTCTGTAATCAGTAAGTCCAGCAGTCCCTAGTCTAAGGAATCACCATGTGTCTGTGCTGTATTTAGTCCTCAGTTTTGCTCTCACTATGCAAGTTCTTGTGTACGGGAAAAGCACTCACTTTTACTGAGTCTGCTAACATGCATGACTTCACTGTGATGTCATCATCTTTAACTTGAATTTTGTAGTTAAGATCTTTTCTTTAAAGGGAGCTTGAGGCTGTTTCATGAAGAGAGACAAACCTAGAGAGGAGAAACTCACGGCACCTTGTCAGCTGCACCAATCACACCCACACACTCAGCCTCTGCACACAGAACCCCTCCTGGAACGCTCCCCAGCCAGCCTGTCCCCTTCCAAGCCACAGTCCCCCTTGACAGACAGCTCTGGTACACCCCACCCCTGCACACCTGCTGTGGACAGTCACACATCCCCATTCTGATGGGTACACATAGACAAGCACACACTTCGATATACATTCCACACCCCCCAAAACACAGATCATCTCTCCATGTGCCCACAGACACGTGAACCTTTCTTAAGGCCATACACACAGTCACTCACCTGCAGAGCCTCTTCTTCCCTGGTAGAAATAAGACCGCAGATCTGGAGGTGTTTGAGATAAGATTATTGCTATGTATGAAGAAATCCACAGGCCGGAAGCCACCCCAGGAGTATACCTCTCCAGAAGCTGGGGGAGCACTCATCTTAACTCTTAACAAATCAGTTGAACAAGGCTTGTTTTATGTATACAAGTACAATGCAAGATTTCTCCCAACCCTACCTTCTTCCAAAAAATGTTTTTTGTATCCACTTATGTGCCCTTATACACACAAGTAAGAAAACTCATAGTATGCATCTGGAAAGTGATTCAAATATATGCTATAAAAACAGGATGAGTTACAGTAAACAAGATAAAATAAGTCATACCTGACAAGAGATTCAGATATCTGTTTACCTGTGTGTGTGTATATGTATATATATATATATATATATAAATATATAATATAGATATTAAAAAGAAAGGAGTCATCACATTGTTGCAAAGAACACAAAATGACACTGAGTGGGTAGAATATTAAGGATATTTATTGTTGAGTCTTTAATTTTTAGAATATATACCATAAATTTCATTTGATTCTGAGATGGTATGGATTTTTCTCATTGCCCACACCAGACACATGCCCCAGAGACCCATCCCACCTGAGGGACACCCTATGTTTCATGGCCTTCCAACACCACCCCCCAACAGATAGCCCTCCCCCCATCCCCATGGAGCTCCAGAACCTCCAGGCCAGGAGGCACAGGGTAGCATCAGAGACCCCCAAACTGCTACTGTTTGCAACGACGGTGCTGGCTGTTGCTGGACTTTGGTGGATGGGGCTCAGCCTTAGGAGTTTTCACTTCATTATTTATTTCAAAATCATGTATCGGGAGAGTCCTAGCAGCCAAGGATGTTCGCATTTTTCTTCCTTCTCTTTCATCAGCCTCCACCTTGTGGTTTAGTAAATATCATATCATCAAAGGAAAAGTCAAGACAATTTTGAGAGATGTTTCTAGTTCTATTTTCTTTCTTTCTTTCTTTTTTTACACCTGACTACAGTTTCAGGAGGAGCTTCCAGAAGATAACAAGAAGGCAATATTTATACCTCAGATGTCTAGAGGGCACACAACAATGCTACTGAACACATTTGGGGCAGTTCCAGTAAAAAGCTGTGTTTGTGAGAAAAAGCAAGAGGGGTCTGTTTTTTACAGCTTATCAGAATGCAAAGGTTGGAGGATGTGGCTGTAATTCACAGCCTTCAGGCTTATCTGGGAGTGCAAGGCCTTTGGGGATGAAAGCTTTTGGGGGAGAGCTGGTGCGCTGGGAGAGCCAAAATGGCTGAGGCACAAAGTGAACTATTAGTTTTGCTTTCTCCTTAATGAAGGTTTATAGCACACGTTTGGCAGGAAGTGGGTCAGTGGCAAAATGATCTGTTTACCACAAGCTTCATTGCCTTCACTCTGCTCTAACATTTGGTCAGCAGATTATCTCCAAAAGCCTTTTCTTTTTTTTTTTTTGCCAGCCAGGAAATCTGAATGAATTTCTCCATCACAGTAAGATATTAAGTTTCTTAAACCCATTGTCATCCTTATATAATCGCTAATATTTGTAAGTTTTATGGAGTCATATAGAAAGAAGACATCAAGTCTTTTAATTTATATTAAATTCCATGATGACAGCTATTATTGGAAAGTCTCTTTACTTCTTCCCTCACAGGGGAAATTCATTCTAACCTATAATTACGGTAATCACAAGTACGGATTAAGTAGGGACACCATAGAAGGTATCGCAAGAGACGGTTTAGCAAGCTGTGTTCATATGGAAATAGAAGTAAGTACTTTCCATTCAATCAATTTCTTTTTAGTGTGTAAAACTGTGTATATATTTGGGGCTGGGGAGGAGGCTATGGTGTGCAGGAAGCACACTTCTAGGCCTGAAAGGAATGCATACAAAAGGTGAGATTTGGGGGACATCCCTGGTGGTCCAGTGTTTGAGACTCCATGCTCCCACCGCAGGAGGCTCGGATCTGATCCCTGCTCAGGGAGCTAAAATTGTGCATGCCACATAGCATGGCCAAAAAGTTAAAAAGTAATAATAATGTAAAATTTAAAATTTTTAATTAGCTTCACTTCACTTCAGTCGCTCAGTAGTGTCCAACTCTTTGTGACCCTATGAATTGCAGCACACCAGGCCTCCCTGTCCATCACCAATTCCCAGAGTTTACCCAAAGTCATGTCCATCGAGTCAGTGATGCCATCCAGCCATCTCATCCTCTGTCATCCCCTTCTCCTGCCCTCAATCTTTCCCAGCATCAGGGTCTTTTCAAATAAGTCAGCTCTTCTCATCAGGTGGCCAAAGTATTAGAGCTGCAGCTTCAAAATCATTCCTACCAATGAACACCCAGAGCTGATCTCCTTTAGGATGAACTGGTTGGATTTCCTTGCAGTCCAAGGGACTCTCAAGAGTCTTCTCCAACACCACAGTTCAAAAGCATCAATTCTTCCACACTCAGCTTTCTTTATAGTCCAACTCTCACATCCATACATGACCACTGGAAAAATTTTTTTTTTTTGCCAGCCAGGAAATCTGAATGAATTTCTCCATCACAGTAAGATATTAAGTTTCTTAAACCCATTGTCATCCTTATATAATCGCTAATATTTGTAAGTTTTATGGAGTCATATAGAAAGAAGACATCAAGTCTTTTAATTTATATTAAATTCCATGATGACAGCTATTATTGGAAAGTCTCTTTACTTCTTCCCTCACAGGGGAAATTCATTCTAACCTATAATTACGGTAATCACAAGTACGGATTAAGTAGGGACACCATAGAAGGTATCGCAAGAGACGGTTTAGCAAGCTGTGTTCATATGGAAATAGAAGTAAGTACTTTCCATTCAATCAATTTCTTTTTAGTGTGTAAAACTGTGTATATATTTGGGGCTGGGGAGGAGGCTATGGTGTGCAGGAAGCACACTTCTAGGCCTGAAAGGAATGCATACAAAAGGTGAGATTTGGGGGACATCCCTGGTGGTCCAGTGTTTGAGACTCCATGCTCCCACCGCAGGAGGCTCGGATCTGATCCCTGCTCAGGGAGCTAAAATTGTGCATGCCACATAGCATGGCCAAAAAGTTAAAAAGTAATAATAATGTAAAATTTAAAATTTTTAATTAGCTTCACTTCACTTCAGTCGCTCAGTAGTGTCCAACTCTTTGTGACCCTATGAATTGCAGCACACCAGGCCTCCCTGTCCATCACCAATTCCCAGAGTTTACCCAAAGTCATGTCCATCGAGTCAGTGATGCCATCCAGCCATCTCATCCTCTGTCATCCCCTTCTCCTGCCCTCAATCTTTCCCAGCATCAGGGTCTTTTCAAATAAGTCAGCTCTTCTCATCAGGTGGCCAAAGTATTAGAGCTGCAGCTTCAAAATCATTCCTACCAATGAACTCCCAGAGCTGATCTCCTTTAGGATGAACTGGTTGGATTTCCTTGCAGTCCAAGGGACTCTCAAGAGTCTTCTCCAACACCACAGTTCAAAAGCATCAATTCTTCCACACTCAGCTTTCTTTATAGTCCAACTCTCACATCCATACATGACCACTGGAAAAACCATAGCCTTGACCAGATGGACTTTGATGGACAAAGTAATGTCTCTTGTTTTTTAATATGCTGTCTAGGTTGGTTATAACATTCCTTCCAAGGAGTAAGCATCTTTTAATTTCATGGCTGCAGTTACCATCTGCAGTGATTTTGGAGCCCAGAAAAATAAAGTCAGCCACTGTGTCCACTGTTTCCCCATCTACTTGCCAGGAAGTGATGGAACCAGATGCCATGATCTTAGTTTTCTGAATGTTGAGCTTTAAACCAACTTTTTCACTCTCCTCTTTCACTTTCATCAAGAGGCTCTTTAGTTCTTCTTCACTTTCTGCCATAAGGGTGGTGTCACCTGCATATCTGAGGTTATTGATATTTCTCCTGGCAATCTTGATTCCAGCTTGTGTTTCTTCCAGTCCAGCGTTTCTCATGATGTACTCTGCATAGAAGTTAAATAAGCAGGGTGACAATATACAGCCTCGACGTACTCCTTTTTCTATTTGGAGCCAGTCTGTTGTTCCATGTCCAGTTCTAATTGTTGCTTCCTGACCTGCATACAGTTTTCTCAAGAGGGATGTCAGATGGTCTGGTATTCCCATCTCTTTCAGAATTTTCCACAGTTTATTGTGATCCACACAGTCAAAGGCTTTGGCATAGTCAAGAAAGCAGAAATCGATGTTTTTCTGGAATTCTCTTGCTTTTTTCAATGATCCAGCAGATGTATGCATTTGTTTTAAAAAATTATGTAGTTATATTAAATATTTGAGATCTTCAAATACAGTTGTTTATTTTTTATTGCCTTCTCTGAACAATGTAACATTTTTTTTAGTCAGAAAGAAAAAAGTGATTAAAGGACCCCATTACACCAAACACACAGAAAACAAAATCTAGGTGTCAGGTATATTCCGTTGCTATTGATTATCTCTCCCTTACAGTTTTTTCCTCTCTTACTTTGAAGAGCAGGAGACTGTGATTCCTTTTTGGTCTTTTGTGTTGGTCTAGTCCCCACAAGGGACTGCCGTGCAAGAGACCTGGGTTTAATCCCTGGGTCTGAAAGATCCCCTGGAGAAGGGAATGATAACCTGGTCCCATATTCCTGGAGAATCCCTTGGACAGAGGAGCCTGGTGGGCTACTATCCAGGAGATAAATGTTGCCTCACTTCAGTGAAAAGTGGTCAAGTTTCTTCCAGCTCATTAATTTTCCTAGCTTTAAACCCCTGCAGTTCTTATCTTCCTGCAATTGATTGGTTGTTCATCCTTAAGGTTTACTTTGTTTCTATGCTAATTAGCCAGAGCAGCAACAGCAACTAAAACCTTGCCCAGAAAATGTCTTCCTTGAACAAGGCATACAAAAAAAGTATGCCTCTTTGAGTGCAGACGCTCCCTAGCTCCAGTGTCCACCTTTTTCCAGTTCAGTGGTTCTGAGTCCTGGCTCCTGTTTTACTTTTTCCCTTCCTGAAAGCTTCCTCCTACTCATTTCCAAGAGATTGAGTCTATAAACCAGGCTTTATTCCTGGTTCTTCCCACCCAGCTGAATCCTTTTTCCAAATTCTCCTTGTCATTGACCCTTTTAGACGTTGTTGTTGTTTTAAAGAGTTTCTATTTCTTCCCCTTGAATGTTTAAAAACAAAGATTTTGAACACCGAGTTAAACTACTGATGGTTGGGTTGAGATGGAAGGAACTTCAGAGTCCATTTGAAAGAACTTGCATTTCACAGAGGAGTTGGCACAGTCACAATAGCTGGCAAGCTGCAGTCCTGAGCCAGGCTGCTGGTTCCTCGGCACTGCTACCTACCACTGCTTCCCTGCTTTGTGTGGGCCCCTGGTTATCAGAGTTCAGGAGCCTGGCCTTCCCATGCTCTGGGTACAGGCTGTGAGATGTAATAGGAACCACCCAACTACCAGGCTTCTGGTTTAGGAACAGGAAGGGACCAAATTGATGACAAAGGGGAAACAGAGGGCCCTTTCTCTCTGGTAAGATCTCTTGTCTCCTGCATCTGCACGGATGCCTTTTGAAAAGTAGAATTGAAATTGCTTTTCAGTTATAAATATGCAGTATTATGTGAGCATACCTATTTTGTCTCTAGCAATTTTCTTTTTGAGCAGTCATGTTCCTTAGAACGGTTAAAGGATAACCAGGTAGGATGGATTCTTATTTTTCTAATGATAATGTAATATTTGATACACAAAGAGAAGTAATCCAATTCTGAGGTATTTGTAGGAAAACAATAGCTAATTATACAGAGTAAACAAATTTTCAGTACAACACTACTAATTAAACCTACGTTGTCACATATTTCCTAAATGATTTCTAAATTGTGTCTCTTTTTCTAAGTTATTATCTTTTCTTTAAATACATAGGGTGTAAGAAGTTTAAAACATTCCTATTTTGAGCCTCGATATATCCTGGTGGTACCCATGGACAAGCAAAAATACGAGGGCTACTTGAGGAGAAAAGGATTATTCAGTCGTGTAGAGATTGAATTTGCTGTCTCCAGAGTGGACCTTTATATTAAAATTAATCAGGAATATCCAGGATACTTTGATGCAGTAATCAATGCAGGTCAGTAACTTTCAGCAAAGTTTTATTTTTGAAGTATAAGATCACTGGGGAAAAACCCGCTCCAAAGTATGTTCTTATTGCTGACTGAAGGCAGTTTCTTATGGTTGTAGGACTGAGGTTCCTGATTGCTGGCTGGCTGTGTGCCAAGAGTGACCTTTAGTTTTTAGAGACTGCTCTCAGGTCCTGTGCATGTGGCCCCCTCCACCTTCAGGGCAGCAACAGCCCATTAAGTTCCTCCTCCTGCTTCGAGTGTCCTGTATGTCTCCAAACAGAAAACCTCCTTTTATGGGGAATCATATGATTAGATTAGGCCCACCTGGGTAATCTCCTTTTTGATTAGCCCAAACTCATAAATAACCCTAATTATTTATTAGGATATTTTACTAGGATATTTATTATTAGGATAGTAAATTATTTATTAGGATCTTGATAAATAACCCTAATTATGTTTGCAAAATCCCTTATGCCATATAACCTAACATAACCACAGGAGTCATAGCTCATCAGATTCACAGGTTCTGGCCCGCACTCAAGGTATGTGTGTGTAATTAAGCAAAGGTGAAGTGTCCCTGGGTCTTAGAATTCTGCCTACCACGATATTCATGCAATTCAGTTCAGTTCAGTCGCTCAGTCCTGTTTGACTCTTGCAACCCCATGAACTGCAGCACGCCATGCCTCCCTGTCCATCACCAACTCCCGGAGTTCACTCAGACTCATGTCCATCGAGTCAGTGATGCCATCCAGCCATCTCATCCTCGGTCGTCCCCTTCTTCTCCTGCCCTCAACCCCTCCCGGTATCAGAGTCTTTTCCAATGAGTCCACTCTTCACATGAGGTGGCCAAAGTTTTAGATTTTGCTAAAAAGTTATTGCCACAGATCGGCTCTGTTTTGATATACGTCTTTTGCTAAAGTAAGTTCTCTCCTCTGCTGTAGATGATCTGGATGTCGCCTACCAAAAGCTGAGTAAGCTCGTTAGAGAATACCTTGGACTTTCTGAGGTGACTTCCCTGAGTTTGGCTCCAACCACAGGTACGGTCCTGTCCCTTTTGTGCCAGAGCTTATTCTGCGTTGACATGAAAGCACATCTATGGGTTGTTATTTGAGGACTCGTCAACCAGGCTAATGCTAGTTCTTTTTTTTAAAGAAACAAATTCATTTGTATATTTGGCTGTGCCGGATCTTATTTGTGGCACGTGGGATCTTTAGTTGTGGCATGCAAACTCGGTTGTCACACGTGGGATCTGGTTCGCTGACCAGTGATCAAGCCTGGGCCCCCTGCATTGGGAGCACAGAGTCTGAGACACTGGACCACCAGGGAAGTCCTCTAAAGCTGGTTCTTACTCTTTAATCCCTGTCCTTCCTCTGGTGTTGCTGTCCCCACAAACAAATAGTGTGAAAGAGCCCCTCTGGATGCGTCCCTCTGTTTGTCAAGGTGATCATAATGGGTCTCAGAAGACTGTCCTTTACGGATGTGCTGGGCAGTACCTTGTGGGCTGGAACTAGTTAGATATGGGTCAGTCCCGTGGCTCAGAACTCAGCCTTCTGGAAGTTTGGCTCCTTAGGGGCTGGGGTGGTGTTCTGCCTGACAGCATTGTTCAATCCAAGAGATTCTTTCCCTCTTTGTTTGCGCTGCTCTAGTCCTCAAAATGCAGCCCTTTAGAGTATAATGGAACCGGATGTGAGAGTGGTCCTGGTCCGGCTGCCCCCGGGACAGGCTGCTTAGCTGTTCTGAACTTCAGTTTTCCCTCTTGTTAGATGGTGTTAATCCTCCCCACCTGCCTCATGAATCATGCGAGCAAATAAAATGGGATATGTGAGTGCGTCTCCTGGGAATCTAGGAATTCTAAAGCCCTAACTTAGAATTTCAGTACATGAGTATTTCGAGATGTCTTTAACAGTTTTCCCCCAAGTCCACCTCGCACTCATTAGGATGGCTACCATGAAAAAAATATACGTATATAGAAAGTGTGCTGGCAAGGATGTGGAGAAATTAGGCATGTAAAATGGTGGAGCTGCTACGGAAAACAGTATGGTGGTTCCTCAGAAAAATTAAAATTAGAAACACCATCTGATCCAGTGATTCCACTGCTGGGTGTATACCCGAAAGAACTGAAAGCAGGGTCTTGCACAGATGTCCGTGCATGTTCCCAGCAGCATTATTCACAATAGCCAAAAAGTGGAGGTGACCCAAGCATTCATTGGTGGATGAATGCATAAACAAAATACGGTTTGTACAGACAACAGAATATGATTCAGCCTAAAAGGAAAGGAAATTCTGATACCTGCTACAGCGTGGATAAACCTTGAGGACATTCTGTTAAGTTAAATAAGCCAGCCACAAAAACACATATATTGCATGATTCCAATTATATGAGGTATCCAGACGAGACAAATCATAGAGACGGAAAGAAGGAGGGTAGTTGCCAGGGGCTGGGAGAGAGAGAGGAACGGAGTATTGTTTAATGGTGTCAGAGTTTCAGTTTCGCAAGATGGAAAGAGTTCTGGGGATCGGCTGGAGAATGGTGTGAGTGTGCTTAATGCTATTGGACCATCCATTTAAAAACGGTGAAAATGGCAAATTTTAGGTTACATGTTTTTTACTATCATCATCATCAAAGAATGCCCTCATGAAGGAAGTTCTTCGATGGAGTGACCTGCATTCGCGCTTATGAATGCTCAGGCGGTCTGTCGTGTGGTTTGGCCTTTGTGACCCTGCCCAATAGGATCTTGCTGGCCGGGTTGCATCCTGGCCAACCAGCAGCAGGGCAGGTCACGGTTTTTGCCAAAGTTCAAACTAACTGTGATGTTTTGCAACTTACACGCTTTCTCAAGGGGAGGTGCCCTTGGGATCCTGGAATGAGACTGGTGTGAAAATGGTGGCACCCAACATAGAATGACCAGTGTTTTCCTCCCAGGTGTGTCTCATAGGAGACGAGTGATAGAAAATACCAGAAGAAAGTACACGCTGAGAAAATGGGCACCCCTGGAGGAGGGAAGGTTTCACTCAGTCTGTGGAGGGGCACGTCCAGTGAGGGGTGGGCAGTGTCACCTTGCCTGGCCGCCGCCTCTGCGTCAGGCTCTGTCCTTTAGAAAGCTTCACCTATCCAGTTGCACAGTGTTATCTCATGAGGCTTCCATGGAAGCTCCATGTACGTTTCTCTTGAGGAAATATGCCTCCCTTTTCTTTTAATCTTTGCTAGCCAGCCCAGCAAGCTCTGATGTTTAATTTGGTCCCCTGCATGGACCTGTCCCTATGGGGCTGTTCCCTAGGTGAGAGCACCCTGCCCCATCCCTGCACCAGGCCCATGTCCCATTGTAAATTAATAAGTTGGTGTTTCTGGCTTTTAAATCAGCCCCTTGTGGGTTGGGAGAACCATGAGTCAGTCCCCCGAGACTGAGCAGTTCCGAGCAACTGAGACACAGCAGCACCAAGGGCACCTCTAAACTGTGACTGCTGAACAAGACTTAGCACCCTGGGTGATGGGATGTGGCCACCCCCGCCAACCCCTCTCCCCACCCCCCACCGCCAACACAGCTCATCTTCTCTGCAGCCATCAGGAACACTGACTGTTGATTGCAGTGTGCCATTTGGCAAATTAATAGACCAGATAATGTGTGCATAAGGAAATAGACTTCTGTTTTAAATGGTTTTATGAAACTTCATTTATTTGGACTAATTAGGTTAGACCTGTCTGATTTAATGAAAAGTATGACTTATGGAATTTGTAAAAATGTTCTCACTCTCAGATACATTTAATACCTGAAATCGGGCCGTAGTAGATGGGAGGGTTTGTACTCACTATATCAAATCATTGGCCTTGATAGACCCTAGTTTTTCTGACAGGCTTACTGTTTGGAAACTGATATATTTTCTTTAAAAGCCAAACACTCTATTTGATTTATGCAGTTCATCTGTGGAAGAAGGTACTTTTTTCAGCTGATGGTTTAAGGGTAAATTTGCACATAAAGTGATTTTGTGGAGGCCAGATATTATTCAAGTATTTAAAAATTCTAATTAACATAGTCCTCATTAAGAAGCTTATACATTGTCTCTAGTGGCCTGAGAGTAGAGCCAGCGGCCCCTCTGAGTCTCCGGGTGGCGAGGCTCGCACCAGGGAGCGTGGAGCAGATGGTAACAGGTTCCTGGCGGCAGAGCAAGGCCCAGCCATAGTCACCTTAAGGTGACCCTGTGACTCCCTGAGAAAGGTCCAGAGCCCCAGAAGGGTCACCGCCACAGGCTTGGCTGGCTCACAATTCTCGGCCTCCCTTCTGAGCTGGGTCACTCTGAGTTAAAGTTCTGTGGTTTAGGTCTGTCTATATAAAGACTTTCATTACTTTATGCATGTAAATGGGATCCTGAAAAGCAAAACTCCATAATTTTAGTGTGGTGGGATCATGTATAATTGAGCTGTCAAAGGTAAGAAATTGAAATTAAAAATATTTAAGATTCTATGATGCCAGTTTTGCCTTAGCAATTAAAAAATTGGACTGGAAAGAGGAAACCTCAGTTTTGCATTCAAACTTTCACCAGTAATCATTAATTTGATTAGAACTCCCATTTCTAAGAAGCAAAATGCAAAAAAACTATATATAATATTCTGGAACATGTTAAAATATGTTCTTCCAGAGCTGAGGTTTTCCATAACAGGCCTGAACTGTCCATCTATATGGTCAGCTTCACTGCAGACAAAAATCTGATGGCCAATGGTGTTTTCATAGAAGCAGTGATCCTGTGTCAATGCAAACAGAAAACGATTGCCAAACATTTGGATTGCTAATACATAGCTGTATCTTTAGTACTTTCATGTTACTAATTTGTACTTGAGAATGCAATTTAAATTCTACACTTAATGATGAGAGTGGGATGAAGTGAAGAAAGTAAGTCCACTGTTTATCAGTTCTGAGTGTAGCAGCCCATCAGCCTGGAACCACAAGTGCAAAACCTTCACTGGAGAAGAGACTAATTAAATTTTCATTTAATACATGTAAATATAAAATAATAACTTTGGGCACAGAGTAATTGTAAACCCTCAAGTTTTTTAGTTGTTTCGTCTCTCCATCGTGTCCAACTCTTTGTGACCCCATAGACTGCAGCACACCAACCTTCCCTGTCCTTCACTATTCCTGGAGTTTGCTCAAATGCATGTCCATTGAGTCAATGATGCCATCCTATATCAATTAAGATACAGAATTGCCTTCCTCTCCCAACAACAATGCAGGTAATATTCATTTCTAAACCAAGACGGTTAAAAAAAAATTCTGAGCAAACAATATAATGTCTATAAAAATAAGGGAAAACTCACTATATTCACAACCCAGTATATGTGATGTCTTTTCTCTACATTTGTTTCTTTACAAGTGATTTCTGGAATTGTCAGTACTTCCAATAAGGCTTTTAAAAAGCTGATCCAACCACCACCCTGTTCTCACTACAGAGGTCATAAAACAGCATTTTATTTGAAAATCATTATTCAGAATTCTGAATAATGATGGAGAAAAATGATGATGGAGATGATGAGTCTAGCAAGGGGAAAACTGAGCAATTTACTAGTGCATAAAGTGGTGCCTTTATCACTAATGACGGGCCTGGTATCATTTGCCAAGTTATATGAATGGTTAAATTGTCAAAGTGGGGCAGAAAAATCCTTGTGTATCTGATTATGGAAACCAGGGGGGCTCAAAGAAGTTTCAGCAATGGATTTCACCATTCTTAGAATTTTCTATGTTTTAAAATACTTTTTATTGTGGTTTAAAAAACAACATGAAATTTGCCATTTTAACCATTTTAAGTATACCCCTTGAAGGTATTATTTGTATTTACAATGTCGTAAACCATAACTACTACCTATTTTAAGTATTTTTATCACCCCAAACAGAAATTCTATACCTGTTCAACAATAACCAACACCCCACCCCTAGGCCCTGGTAACTTCTAATCTACTTTCTGTCTCTATGAACCTGTCTATTCTAGATACTTTTTTAAACTGTTCTTATATTTTATTTTAACCTCCTTTCTTGACTAAGTTCATATTTTAATTTATAACCATTATAAACTAGGATGTTAAGAATGATGAACAGGGCAGCCCCTCAAAAAACCCATCATGTGGCAAAATTTTCCTTGTTCCCCCTCTCCTTCCTGTCCCCGGTTACCTCTCACTTGACTGGACACACGGGGTGCACACCAGACTAGGAGGTTCAGAGAGAACCAGGAGTGATCTGAACGCCTCCTGCGTTGTGGGAGGAGAGGGGCTGGTGGCCAGGAGCCCAGCTGGCTCCTGGAGATGGACCACTCTGGGGCCCCTTCAGAGGTCTGATTTGGTTTGGCCTCTGAGTAGCCAGTCTCCCCCAAGGTCAGCTGAGGCTGGCTTCTTGAAGGCTGTTCCAGACTGGTGTGCCGCCTCTGACCACTAACCTTTCAGAGCCGTGTCCTAAGGGCTGGGTTACAGTGACCCATGGGCCACCAGAATGCAGCAGGGATTCTATCCTGAACGAGTGCCTGCCGAGGTGATTGTGTCCAGAAGACCGGACTCATGTGTGCTCTCGTGCAGGTGACTGAAGAAGGCAACCCCCTCTGCAACATCGGCACAGATGCTGGCCTCTGAGAGTCACTTTTGAAGCCAGGGTGGATCTGGAGGGGAGAGGTTTCCCTGGGCGGGGTGGGGGTGGAGGGGGGATGGTAGCAGCTTGGACGGTGGAGCCTCAGGTGCAATGTCCCTGAGCCATGGCGTCTGGTGAGATCCCACTGGGTCTATTCTCTTTCCTCCTTCCATTCATCACTCACTCACTGAGTGCCTGCTGAGCTTCTGCACCTTGCTAGGTACTCCTTACAGAGCTCACAGTTTCTTTATGGGACACGGAAACAGGCCACTGAACAAGGAAACATCCGGACTTGGTCTGGCTTAGCTGTCCATCCTCTAGTTTCTACTGTGAAAAGCAGCATTGACCTATAAGCTGGTGAAATGAAAATATCATTCATTTAGAAAATATTCTGACCCATTCTCACACCTGAATATAAATGTCGGTCCTGTGAATAAGCCTCTTCATAAGCCTCATTCATAAAAGTTTATGCTTTCATTTGACTAAAAATTACTCTGCATGCTCAGGTGTTTCAGTCGTGTCCAGCTTTTGCGACTCCATGGACTGTCGCTCGCCAGGCTCCTCTGTCCATGGGATTCTCCAGGCAAGAATACTGGAGTGAGTTGCCATTTCCTCCTCCAGGGGATCTTCCCAACCCATGAATTGAACTCACATCTCTTATGTCTCCTGCATTAGCAGGCAGGTTCTTTACCACTAGCACCACATGAGAAGCCCTCAAATTGCTCTGATTCCATTAAATAAGAGAATTCTATGCACGTAGTATACCAAGGAGAAAGGATCATTAAATTCTTCTATATGTGTAATTTTATTCTTTTCAGGTCCTATGTGTATCAACAAAAAAAGGAAAGATATTTTTGGTTAATTTCTAAAGTTACATTGTTGCATTTGTTAAGATGTTGTTTAGCTAACTTCTTTTTATATTAAAGCAGGAGCTCCCTCTAGCAAGAAGACTGCCTCTGGGGTGCCTGCACACCTGGTTCCATCCCCAAGGCGCTTGGCGAAACTGCAAGCGGATGGCCAGGTAACAGAGCATCTCTCTGGAATGCAGATCCCCACAAAGGTCCCTGAAAATCAGAGCCTAGCTCCCTCCCAGAACCAGGAGCTGACTCAGGAGGGGGCAGCCCCTCAAAAGAGGCTTTCTTCTGAGAGCCAGGTCAGCGCTGAGCCTGCTGCAGAGCCCAGCCCATCAACGCCTGGTCTTCTCCAGAAGGCCCAAGACTTATCCCCAGCCCAGAAGGAAGGCGATGCTCAACAATCAGCTCTTTCTTCAAAAACAGCAACCACAAATCCACCCGAGAATGAGGCCCAGACATCCGAGGTGAAAGCCCGTGAAGAGGGGCAGCCTGCCACCACTCCCTCCCAAGGGCCTCTTCAGCATCCTAACCCACTGCCAGCCCAGGGCCCTCAACTGCATCAGGATGAAGAATCAGGGGAGGCCAGGGTAACCCCCAGCAGCCCTCCCTGCTCTGAACTTCCACAGGAATCTGACCTCGCATCCTTCAGCCCCCAGGGAATCCAGGAAGGGGAAACCAGGTCAGCCAGCCTGCAAGCCAGCAGTTCCCATCATGATCCTCCCAGAGATCCCTCCAGCCCTGATGAGGTTAAGCCTGGACCACCTCCAGGAGGCTCTCAACAACCTCCTGAGGAGAGTGTCGCCAAAGCAGAAGTTGCCCGGGTCGACACTCCTTACCCAGAAATGCCACATCCCCAGAACTCAACAGATACGCCACAGACCCAGGACAGAGGGGGACCCGTGACTCTGCCTCCCAGAAGCCAGCTGGCTCCCACCAGGCTGCCCCAGCCCCGGGTCCTCGCTCCGTTCCAGAGTCGGAGGCCCATGCCCAAACTCCTGTCACCCAGCAGGGAGGAGGCCCTCGGAACAGCCTCAGATCAAACCATGACCCCCTCTCCCAGGCCCCAGGTAGCTCAGGACGAAGACCCCAGTAAACTTCCTCTCATCAGCTTCCCCCATTCCAAACAGCCACCCAACCCCAGCCCCCATCAGGGCCCCAGCTCCCAGCAAGTCCAGGAAGAGAAAGCCCAGGAGGTGAAACTCCCTCTGATCAGTCCTCCGGTGCAAGAGCCATCAGCTGCCCCCCACCCATCCCAGGAAGGGGAGACCCACTTAATCAAGCTCCCCCAAATTTCCACTCCTTTCTCAGAACAGCTGCCTGAGAACATGGCTCCTTCTGATTCGAGATCTGCCAAGGAAAGGCAGATTCCTAAGGCAGGCCACTCCTCCAGCAAGAAGATTCCAGATATGCATGCCTCACCCCGAAACCATGAGCCAGGACAACCCACAGGAGCTAGGAAAAAAAAACTTCCTGGCCACAGAGAGACAGCTAAAGGGCCCGCACACCTGAAAAGGACGCCACCTGGAGGCCAGCACTCAGCATTGCAGCCAGAATCCCAGAGGAAGCCACCGCCCCTCAAGGCCCCCAGCCACCCCAACACCAGCCCTCCCCGGAGCCCTCAAGGGAATCGGAGAGGAAAAGTCCAGACACCAGACATTCCTGAACCACCTGACACTGAACCAGTGCCTAAAGATGCCCAGGTCCAGGAAGAGAAAAGGGGAAACGTACATTATTTCAGGAAAAAGGTCCATGCCAACCTCCCTGCAGATGACCTGGTTCAGAAGGGAGCCAGGTTGAAGAAAGGACCGGCCTTGAAAAAAAAGGATGCTGGAGGATTATCTCAAGAAAACGCAACTACCCTCAGCGGTAATAAAGCAACTCCAGAAGGTCAACTCCCTCATAGGAGACCCCCCCCAGAATGAGGAGTTATCTGTGGAGTCAGCATCGGAGGGCTCTGCTGCCCATGAACATCCGAGGGAAAAAAAAAGAGGGTCATAGAAGGGGTAGGTCTCAGATGGGAGAGACTTCTTCGGATCCCCCAGAGCAGGACGGCACGTCCCCCGTCCAACAGCCTGTCAAAGACACGCAAGCCGAGCAGGGAGCCAGCCAGACTGGCTCTGTCCAGAGGGACCGTGCTTTCAGGCAGCATGCCAGAGAGAGAGGCACCTGGAAACACAGAGGAGCTCCGGGGAACACCAGCCCTGCTGCACCCCAGAATCAGGCATCTGCTGGGGAGCAGGGCAACCGGAAGGGGAGGCTTCGAGCTCGGGGCAGTCAGAGCACCAAGATGTGAGCCATCCCGGGGCCACCGGGTCATCAACATCCATGCCCCCAAAGGCGGGGAAAGCTAGGGTCAGGGCGGAAGAGCAGCTTGCAGCAGAGAAAGCAGGTCTGAAAGGTTGGTATCAGCAAACATGCTTTGTGT
>SJYC01033411.1:0-21089 GCA_006408675.1 Madoqua kirkii | reverse complement strand
AACTAAATCCCTTCGAGAACTTATAAGTCAGGACAGACAGGAGTTGGCCGGCATTCACATTAGATCATGTTCTCTTCCTGTTTGTGATGGGTTTTCTGTGAATGTTGGGAATACAGAGCCTAAATCATTGCCACTTCTGCAGAAGTGATCCTGGAGTGCAGGAAATGTCCCATTTGTTTATACAAAATAAATTGAATCTAGAATTGTTCCCACCTACTAGAATCTGTGGGAAATCAAATATCAGTCATTAGGAGTGGGGATCACTCCCAGTCTTTAAGTTCAAGAATCCTGAGGTTTACACCGTCCTGGCAATTTAGGGAAAGAAAGGGCCCCTGGTTACCATAGCAATACACCTTGTCTGAAACCCTGAGTTCCATTCCGAGCCCGTGGTTCTGGTATTCTCATCTCCTCCTGCAAGTACCTTCACCCAGTGCCAACTCCTAAGATCTCACCACACCCTAGGAGCTCCCTCGACATGAGGGGCCCATCAGCCCCTCTCCTTGTAGTCCTGGGAAGCCCAGCTCTTTTTTTTTTTTTCCCATCACTGTCTCTCTGTATCTGCTCTCCCACCCTCCTTGGATAGTACATCTTTATGTTCCTTTGAGCTTAGACTTTCAAATATAAATTCTTTGTTTAACTTCCCAGGGCATGGTGTATCCAGACTGTGATCTCCAGAACACACATTCTTGACCACCTTTATTTTTTTTTCCCCTCTAGTATATTTTTATAAATATTTCCACCTTTATGTATTTATCCATTTTGGGGGCAGTACTACCCATAGCATGTAGGGTCTTAGTTCCCAAGCCAGGGATCAAACCCTCGGCCCCTGCATTGGAAGCCCAGAGTCTTAACCACTGGACCACCAGGGAAGTCCCTTGGCTACCTTTATTCTTTAATGATAAGTCTGTGTCTTAACAACGAGAACCAGCTCATGCCTCAGTTAGGTTGTCCTGCCACTAAACCTCATACACACTGATAGGAAACACACATCACTGCCTCACAGCTGCTGCCTGTTAGTGCGTGTCTGTGCTATATTTATATATGACCAACCTGACTGCTACCTGCTAGAAAGTTTTCAGGTCCAATTAAAGGCAGCTTTTCTCTGGTCAAGGGCACTCAGGTGCTCAGGAGTGAGAACAGAAGGCACAGAGATGAAATACACAGACACTGGGTTCTCAGCTATAATTCATCTCCAGCATCTCAACATAAAATTCATGAATATTATGAAGGAACTGGAGAGTAGAGGCTATGATCAAAAGGCAACATGAAAGTAGAAGGGGCCATGTTGGTGGGGGGAGGGGAGCAGGTAAGCAGACCACATGTTGTCAAAAGTTCTCAGGAACTTTGACAGGCCCAGGCTCATGCCTTATCTGTTGCCACCTCCTTGAGAAACTGTTCAACCCCCATAATCCAAGGCTTCTACAGCCTAGTGTGGAACTCTGCTGTGTTCTTTGTTAGAGGGTAGGTGGTTTCTCATCCATGATGGCAACAGCGCTCAGGCCTCTTGCAGCCCGAGGTTCTGGTAACTTCACCTGCCAACCCTGAAGGTGAAAGTGAAGTCGCACAGTCGTGTCCGACTCTTTGTGACCCCATGGACTGTAACCTACTAGGCTTCTCCATCCATGGGATTCTCTAGGCAAAAATACTGGAGTGGATTGCCATTTCCTTCTCCAAGGAGTCTTCCCAACCCAGGGATCAAACCCGGGTCTCCTGCATTGGAGGCAGATGCTTTAACCTCTGAGCCACCAGGTGGAAATAAAATGTAACAGAGTAGTTTCATAGAAAAGCAAATCAAATCCCACCAAGAGCCAACAGATTCACTCCTCAGAAATGAGAGCAGAAATAGTGCTAAATTGCTGCTGTCATACCCATGAGGTGAATTTGCCTGAGGTTGTTTTCAGTGCCTCATTTTCTTGTAAAGACTATGAAAATTCAATGCTATTTTGACATTTTAAGTGTATCAACTTTTAGGATAGTTCATAGGTTATCAACCTCTTGCACAGCTGTTATAATGCTGCAAAATGAACAACCACCTTAAGATCATCACAACAGAAGTTTAATGAGGTGCTATGATGTTATGGTGGAGATCATAAATAGCCTTTGTTGTTCAATTGCTCAACTCAGTCGTGTCTGACTCTTGGCCTCCCCATGGACTGCAGCATGCCAGGCTTCCCTGCCCTTCACCATCTCCCAGAGCTTGCTCAAACTCATGTCCATTGAGTTGGTGATGCCATCCAACCATCTCATCCTCTGTCCTCCCCTTCTTCTGCCTTCAACCTTTTCCAGCATCGGTGTCTTTTCCAATCAGTTGGCTCTTCGCATCAGTTGGCCCAAGTTTCGGAGCTAAAGCATCAGTCCTTCCAATGAATATTCAGGGATCATTTCCTTTAGGATTGAAAACAGACTTTATGCATCACTTATAATTTGGAAGGGGCTTTCATGTAAATTATCTCATGAATCCCTCATTGCAACCCTTAGGAGAAGCTATTTTAATTCATTTTACTTTCCCAGCATAAATCCCTGTGTATTTTTGAAAGTTTTTATTGGATTGGGGAAAGTAATTACAACTTCCTCAGTCAGATATCTATATCATAAATCATTCATCCCCCAAATTAGAAATGTTTGCACTTTTTGGTATTTAGTGATGGTGATGGAGTGTTGGTGAAATACTGGAGGAAAACCTCACAATCTGTTGTATTTCAGATTCATATTTATCATCAGATATATTCAGTCAGTTACTGTATGTGCAAAAATCTGGTAAAACTAAAAAGACAGTAATAGTCTGTATCATCAAGAGATAATCTCATTAGAAAGCTGTAGGAAATAATATGACATGTTAATAAAAATTGCCACATTTAAATTACAGTCTTCATAAAAATATTTTTGTTTTATAAAGTATTTTTTTCTTTCCACTGGACAAATATTGTTTTGTAGGCCTCTTTTTTTTCTTTCCACACATTTGGCAGTCTCTCTCAAGAAGAGGATGACTATAGCTATTTTAATATCTGACATATTTTTAATTCAATATAATTATACATCATGTTTCTTGCCTAGGAAAGAGAGTCTTTGGCAAGACAGTATGAGACAACCCGGCAGACCCTAATGGGAAGCACGGCTCCTCAGCACACGTTCCTATTTCAAAGGTAGATATTTGTCACGTGTGTTTATAGTTGGGCGTCTTCAGATTGATTTTTTAGTATCCAGGTATACTAAATGAATCCTAAATCGTCAGCATAACCAGGGACCTTTGTACTGAAATGGACCTGGTGGTAGTAAACCTAGTTCTAGAAGTTGTATTTTCCTTTCATTTATACATGTTTTTAAAGGCACAGTACACTCACTGTTGCTAGAAGCTAGTGATTTTTTGCCGTCTTTGAGGACTGCAAAGGACGATATTTCTGGTCGTGTTTGAATATAAGTATCTGCCTTCACCAAGGCTTTGATGATGGAAGGTTAATTTTATCCTGTTGAATATCCTGTCCTTGTCTTTCCTGAATCTCAAAACAATAGTAGTTGATGATTTGTGGGATCATTTGTTTAATGCCTCCTTTCCACATTAAACTGTAAATTCCATGAGGATGGGGACTGTTGTATCTTTATTAATCCATGAATTCTCCATCCTTAATATGCAATGGTTCACTTAGTCCCTGATGCATAGTAGAGGTTTCATAGATATTGGTGGCTATAATAATTACTGTACTATTAATTATCACATGTGATGAGGCACATTTCAACTTTAAGAGATACTCAAAATGAATAACCAGGATGTTTATGCAATGTTTGTGTTTTATTTTCTCATGAATGTTATAGGCTTCAGTATTTTGAATTCTCTTTTCTGTGTGACCTTTTGGAAAATTCGAGTAGTAAAGTGACACCCCTGTTTTCAGAAAGTTACTAAGAGCACTGACAAGACCTTAATTATAGTGTTTTAAAGAGCTTTTTAAAGTGCAGTGATTCAAGAAAGCAGAAAGCTAAACCTATTTTAACATGTTTTTCAGTTTCACTTCTTTTTATTGTCTGTAATTTTAAGCTATCTGTTGAAAATCTCTAACCCAATATAAATTAAGTTTTATCTTTGTCTACTATGTAGCAAAAAAAAGTGTGATTTCTTTTCTCCATATTGCTAAGCTATCTTTGGATAGTCTGATTCTAAAGGCAGGCTGTATGGAATATACAAAGTTCTACTGGAGGAGGGGGCACGGGTGGTAGTAAAGAGATAGGCAGTATACCCCAGAGCAGCTAAAGTAGGGGCTTGTCCGTCCTCTGACCAGCTGAGCGGCCATGCCTACTGACACACTGTGGACATTTTAAAGCTGAGCATCTGATGGGTCATACAAAGGCAGAAGGGTGCTCTGAAATCTGCATGCCTTTATATGCAATCGGTCTACTTTTTAGATAGCAACTCTATTTAGCAAGTCTAGAGTGAATAGTGGTAGGATTTATTCACTAAAAGTAGTTAATGATTCTTTCAAGTCACTCTGTCTGGAAAAACAGGCTGATATAGATGAAAAAAAGGATATTTTATACTGGAATTCAGTAGAACTTTTATAAATATTTTATTCGGATATTATTTCAAAGTATTAAGTTACAAACAAAACTGGAAAATACCTATTTCAGTTTTTATAGCAGTTGATATATTGCTGGCTTCATGTAACAAATAGGTGAGGATTTACAATAGAATATGCACTAGTCAACAGGAAGATAATCTGCCTATATTAATGTCTTAATGGATAAGAAATATTCAGAAAAATATAAATTTGGTTAATCTACAAATTAAAATGTAACACCAGTGTCTAAAACAAGCTCTGATGTATTTGTAGGTATATACATTACATTATTCCAAATAGATTTTGCTGTCAAATGCATTTACTTGCGATGTAAGAGTCAGTATTTAGGTATAACGTGTGTGTATATGCTTGATATCATTACAGAATTCTGTTGATCTTTCTTCCAATTTCAGGGGTCTAGTCCCAGCACCCATCATCAATAGTTTACGTTATTTTACAGCATTAGAACTCAAGAAAAGTTTTGAGCTTTATGGAGATTATTTTAAAGCCTCCTTTGGACCTTCTGAAAAGAGGTGAGTTGAGTTTTGTTGGAGAGAATAAATTATTTTCTGCTGGTTAGTTACAGCCATGGTGCTTATCCCTAGACTTCAGAGAATTCCTGACGCTGGGAAGCAGGCCCCACCATGGGATATGAATGGAGTAGATCTGAGCCCTCTAGGGAGGGCACAGCCTCATAATCAAGGTTCACTGGAACCTAAGAAGCTTCTCTTTGGGACTTTGAAACTTGAGGGAATGACGCACAGATGCAGGGGCAGTTTGAGATCATTCAAGTCACCAGCGGTGGAATAATCAGGAGTCCCGTGTAAAGCACGAGCATTGATGTCTACCCATCGCTTCCTGTACTGCGGCTTGGCTGTGTTCTTAGCACCTAGCTCTTGCCAGGTTTAAAAGCCTGGTTCTCTAGTTTTCCACTAAATCTGCAAACTACCCAATAGCTTTTCAGTGACTCCCTTTTTGAAATTTAAATTAGCCAGAGTTGGTGTCTGTAATTTGTAATCCACATCTCTGATTAGTACCATTGAAAATGTTTGCTAGCTGATGCTCTTGATTTTTATTATGTCTTTTTTTCCCCTGGGTCCCGATTTTAATATGTCAAACGTGATTCAAAACCTGATGCGTGTAGGTTGAGAACTCCATATGGGCCCTCCCACTGGTTTTACTGCTTAACTTTTGTGTGCATTCTATTACATTCTATTTCTACTTCAGCTGTCCCTGCTACTACTGTTGACTGTCTCTCTATTGGTCTTAAATCCATTCTTCTCAAGCAAAGATGTGGCTGGTTGAGTCAGATTGGGTAGAAATCTCTAGCTGGAATCCTCACAGGTAACATAGGTAACAAGCTGGTCTATAATTGGTGGCCCCTATAACCATCTTTTTTTCTAATCATCTGTGGCCAGAGCAGTGACGGGGAACTAAGTAAAGAACTCTTCAGCAGGAGTTTGTGGGTTTGGTCTCTCTGAATGCATGACAACAAAATAGACAAGAAGTGACTGGAAGCAAGCACACTAAAACGTTAGCAGTGGGTATTCCTCTAGAATTATCTATTTTTATTGTCATCATCTTCTTTTCTGTAAATTCTAAATCATCCACATAGCATATGTGTGTTTTATTTTTAATATCCTAAAATGTTAAAAAAAAACTCATGAGAATTTGATGAAATATTCAGTAAACTGGAAAAATTGGTCCTATGATACAATTAAGTTGCTCATTGCTTCCATATAGTAATATAAATTTTGGGTAAATTATAAAGTGAAAGTGAAGTCACTCAGTCGTGTCCAACTCTTTGTGACCCCACATACTGTAGCCTACCAGTCTCCTCCATCCATGGGATTTTCCAGGCAAGAGTACTGAATAGGTTGCCATTTCCTTCTCCAGGGGATCGTCCCAACCCAGGAATTGAATCCAGGTCTCCCACATTGCAGGCAGATGCTTTACCATCTGAACCACCAGGGAAGTAAATTACAAACAGTTAAATACAAATTAAAAGATGCTTTCTCCTTGGAAGAAAAGCTATGACCAAGCTAGACAGCATATTAAAAAGCAAAGACATTACTTTGCACCGAAGGTCCATCTAGTCAAAGCTATGGTTTTTCCAGTAGTCATGTATGGATGTAAGAGTTGGACTATAAACAAAGCTGATTGCCGAAGAATTGATGTCTTTGAACTGTGGTGTTGGCGAAGACTCTTGAGAGTCCCTTGGATTGCAAGGAGATCAAACCAGTCCATTCTGAAGGAAATCAGTCCTGAATATTCATTGGAAGGACTGATGCTGAAGCTGAAACTCCAATACTCTGGCCACTTGATGCGAAGAATTGACTCATTTGAAAAGACCTTGATGCTGGGAAATATTGAAGGCAGGAGGAGAAGAGGTCGACAGAGGATGAGATGGTTGGATGGCATCACCAACTTGATGGACATGAGTTTGAGCAAGCTCCGGGAGTTTGTGATGGACAGGGAAGACTGGAATGCTACAGTCTGTGGGGCTGCAAAGACTGAGTGACTGAACTGAACTGAAATACAAATCAGTGCTTATAATATTAATGGTGTGTTAAAAGTCAGATCAAATGTATATCCAGCATATAATGTAGCTTTAAAAATATTCATGTATATGTAATATGAAACAACACTAAAAAGGCATATGCCAAAATATTATCAGTTATTATCTCCTAGTGATGGGATTATGGCCAATTTTTTATTTTCTTTGTTCTTCCCCATATTTTCCAAGTGAGCATTTTATAATTTTTGAAGTATTAATGTAACTTTAAAATGCCATTTTAGAAGTCTGCCATGGCAAAGGGATGTTTTATGAGGGTGATGTTTCATCATGAGAATGCCAACCTAGAAAATGAGTAATGGCTTCCTTTATTTCTAAGTTTTATTGTCATAACATTTTGGATTTCCTTTGAGAAATTTGATAACAAAAAACTAGAGTCCCCACTAAACAGTTCCCCCAAGTCTGTGCATCTCACTGGATACTAGATACTCTAGATTATAATTAGTTAACTCATTATAGTGACAATGTTGAGACTGTAGATCTCTGAGTATTTATTCATGCTCTCAGGTTTTAGTACAGTTAGGTAGCTTGATGGGAACTCTGAGAGAAAGAATGTCTCAGTTTAGGCTGTTATAACAAATTAGCACAGGCTGAGTGGCTTAACCAAAAGACAGTTATTTCTTAAAGTTCTGGAGCTGAGAAGTTTGAGATCAGGAGGTCAGCATGGTTGGGTTCTTATGAATTTCCTCTTCCTAGTGTACAGATGGCTGGCTTCTTGCTGTGTCCATGCACGCCAGAAGCGAGCTGCCTTTTGTCCTTTCGTGAAAGTTGCTCAGTCATGTCCAACTCTTTGTGGGGACCCCATGAACTACACAGTCTCTGGAATTCTCCAGGGCAGAATACTGGATAGGTAGCCTTTCCCGTCTCCAGGGGATCTTCCCAACCGTGGGATCGAACCCAGGTCTCCTGGATTCTTTACCACCTGAGCTATTTCTTATAAGAGCATTAATCCCTTTTAGGAAGGCTGTACCTCTGAACCTCGTCACCTCCCAAAGGTCTTATCTCTTTACCCCATCATACTGGGGGTTAGGATTTTGACATATAAATTTGGGCAGAGTGGGGGAGACACAAACATTCAGTCCATAGCAGAATTAAAAAAAAAAAAGAGAATTAAAAATTGCTTGCTAGACGGCAATGGGCTTCTCTATCAACTGTTCCCATGGTGAAAAGGGTGGGTCAGACTTTCACTCAAGTTTGCTCCCACCACATGGTAACGCCTGTGTCTTTCAACCCCACCACTTTTTGACTTGCTGACTTTCAAAGCATTTTCATTTACTACGTCCTTTGATACAAAGGAACAGTAATTGTTTGAAAGGCAGAACTTGCTGTGATCCCTTTCTTGGTATGTGTTTTAAATGAAGAGGCATTCTTTTCTAAAAATAAGAGACCAAACCATCTGTCTTTTGAGTCGAATTGCATTCCCCAAGAAATGTGTATGTATTCACATAAATTGATATGGAAAACATTCAGAGCCTCAAAACATAAATAAAGAAAAGAAGTAAATAGTTCATAAAAGCTAATTAATAGATGCAAGAATAATGATTAACCTTGCTGTGAACAAAGCTCAGCTATTTACAGTGTTCTCTCTGAGGAATGAGCTCCCCCTCGGTGGATTTGCCCCCTCCCATGCCCCTGCACCCTGGAGGAAGCAGGAACAGGTATGATCCAAAGGAGAGCAGCTTGCTGATAGGAAGTGCACTGACCCAGAGGCAGAGACTCCGGGCATCCAGATCACACCCCAGCTTTGTCCTTAAAAGGGAATGGGAGGAGCCTGGTAGGCTGCAGTCCATGGGGTCACGAAGAGTCTGATACGACTGAGCAACTTCACTTTCACTTTTCACTTTCATGCGCTGGAGAAGGAAATGGCAACCCACTCCAGTGTTCTTGCCTGGAAAATCCCAGGGATGGGAGAGCCTGGTGGGCTGCCGTCTATGGGGTCACACAGAGTCAGACACGACTGAAGTGACTTAGCAGCAGCAGCAGCAGCAGCATCTAGCAACAGCTATGCCCAGTGTATGGTCCGGATCAGGCTGCTTGGCATGCTTTCATCTTTTCTGACCTTGAAATAGCAGAGACGGCCTGTATAAATTGCACTTGATTCTAAGGGCTTCCCAGGTGTCTTGGTGGTGAAGACTACACCTGCCAATGCAGGAGATGCAAGAGATGTGGATTTGATTCCTGGGTTGGGAAATCCCCTGGAGAAGGAAATGGCACCTAACTTCAGTATTCTAACCTGGAAAATTCCATGGACAGAGGGGCCTGGCAGGCTACAGTCCATGGGGCTGCAAAGAGTTGGACATGACTAAGTGACTGAACATACACACACACACACACACAAACACACAGTTTAAAATCCTAGGAATCAGGATCCAATGCCTGACTCATCTTGTTTTATAGATGCCAGCACCTCTCACCATGCTCTTTGCAAATATTCAGTGATGTTTTGTATAATGGATGAGAACTTTATGCTAATATATATATGCTACTTAATATGTCAGCTGTTACTAGGTCTTGACTGCCTAAGTACTGTGGAAAACTTAAGCTCAACAGAGATACTTTTGCAAACTACTGAATAATTTGACAGTGATAACCCAGTGGTCATATGGCCATTCATGGTTTTACAGCTCAAAGATATCCATTTTTCATTTTTCAGTGTCATGGATTCCAATGATTCCATGCAATATCCTGAATTACTTCAGTCTTGTCCATGGCCAAAAGATTTGCCTTTTCGGCCTGCAGAAGACAGTATTTCTTCACATCCAGGCTCAATAAAAGGCGATACTGAGGATCATGACCTAAAAGGTATGAGTCATTTACATATGGTTCTCTTATAGATATTCATATTATATCTGTTTTTCCACTGTCTTTCTGTTTTCTGATTTTTAAAGATTAGATAAGTGTTTTACATGAGAATCCATCTGTTTAGGCAGGATGGGTTATTTATCCCACATTGTAGCAGATGAGAAACAAAGTTCGAAAAGATCCAGAATGTGCGCAGGTTTACTTAGCGTTTCAGGGTGGTTGCTGCTGCTTGGCTCATCTGACCACACTACCTGCAGGGGTGTTGTGGAGCGAGAGTTGCTATTTTATTAATAGCAGCTTGGGCTTCATTCAGTGAAGGTGAAGAAAAGCGGAGAAGGTTTCATGTTACTGACCAATCTCCTGCTCCGGGGGTCTGGCAGAATGCTGATGGTTCAGGGCTTGAAGGATCAGACTCAGCCCCCACTCCCCTGCACCTCCTTTTCACACCCAGCTGCCCAACAGACTTGTGAATGTGTATCATCTAGCTCAGACAGGATATCGGTGCGTTTTTGTCTCCAGCACTGTTCACAAAGGACATTGAGTAAAGACCTGAAACAATGTGGGGAGATGGAAGGGCTGGAGGCGAAAATGGAAAAGGGAGAGAGTAGCCCGTACGGCGCTCTGTGAGCGATTGATGGAGGGATGAATAAATTGGGGGGAATTCTCTAGGACCTGGAGGCAAGGAGCCACCATGAGCAACCTGAGGTGGGGTGGGGTGACCTGCTTGAGCCCAGAAGACTGGAGGATTGCCTGCTTGCTCAGATGATCATGGGAACCAGAAGGAGGGTTTAGACGTGTTAGGTCACCAGCAATAAGAGGACACAGTAGGTGGCATTTTCCAGAAGGAAGGTCCTGAATCAGGCACCTTCTAACCATTTCTCTTCAAGTGGTGTCTTCAGGACAGCTGACCAAGTATCTTCAGGGATTTTACTCGTAAGGGTGGACATCAACCATAAGAATTAGAATCTCTTGGACTAGTTAGTGGTGAAGAACCCCCCTGCCAATGCAGGAGGTGCAAGAGACACGCATTCAACCCCTGGGTCAACAAGACCCTCTAGAGGAGGGAATGGCAACCCACTCCAGTATTCTTGCCTGGAAAATTCCATGGACAGAGGAACCTGGCAGGCTAGTCCATGGGATCACAAGAGTCAGACCCCAAGTGAGCCTAGTACATGGCCTGAAACAAATAGACTGCCAAGTATTTCTCCAGCAAAGATGTGTTTATTGGGGCTCAAGCTGAGAACTGAAAAACTAGGGGTCTATAACCACACCACCCACATGCAAGGCCTCACAAGGCAAAGGAAGGAGAAAGCTTTTACAGGGAAGGAATGGAAGTTGGGAGAGCTTTACCAAACAAAGAGTCCATGGCTTTTCATTGCCTGAGTCCGTCCCAAGAAAGAAGAAGAGACTTTCTTCTTCCTGGTGGGCTCTGCTATGGTCACAGAACACAACAGCTCCAACTTCGTTTAACTGAGATTTCTGTTTATTCATATATATTTTTTTACAAGTCCCAAGTCTCACATTCCAGGAAATAATCCCAACTTCTCAGGTAGACATACTGTGTCATCTCACAGGATGTGGGAAGTGCTCTGGGAACCCTTTAAAGGCTGTGAGCGGCCACTTTAAAGCCTGAGGAAACACAGGAGCCCGGGGGCAAACATGCCCCCAGGGGCCATCGTGGTTCTGGTTTCCCATAGGACATGTTCCCAGACCTTTCCCGTCTCATTTCCCCTCCTCTGCCTGTCCCCTTCCTTATAAATGGAATCCTTAGAGTTGAAAACTATATTCCAAACCTAGTCTAGCCAGGGCAAAGCGGGGATGCTACCTGTGGGGCAGGGCTGTGGAAAGAATACTGCATTAGGGATCAGAAGACCTGGGTTCCTGTTCCATTTCTACATTGGGCTGGCTGCACAGTGTTGGGCAAATCAATTAATGTCTGAGCCTTAGAATTAATAAGATGTCTCACAATGATATAATAATATCCTATATTACTATAATATATATATTATAATATGAGACATAATGTGATAATACAGGACCAGCAAGATGGGGTGTGGTGTAAGTAAGAAGTTAAGTGCTAGATACCTGCCAATACTATGATTGTAAATTTTTACACACATAGAAGATTGTGGTTGTTTTCTAATGGAATGTTTTGAGGAGATTTATTTCACTGGAATAAATTAGAATGAATGAATGGAATGAATAAAATGGAAATGGGCAAAGTTTTCCTGTTTCTTTATCTGCACTGTGATTTTGTGTTGAAAACTGGGCATTTGAAAAAGCAGCTGCCTCTCTCAAGGTGTAGACTGGCTCAGTGCAGGGGAAGCCCTTCACTAACTAGAAGGGTGTGTCCTGAGCCCAGGATCAGCCCAACCTGAGGACCAAGGGCTTTTCAGTCCCTTCCTGGGCATGCCCTTTCCCTGGATCTCTGGGCATGCTTTTTTTTTTCCCCCAGTATACACAGATGCTTTTAAATGAGTGTACTAATTTTCCTAAATGTCTTCTTGGAGTCTTAGCTGTTCTCTTGTGTTCCTCAAGTAGGAATCCCTTGTCCCAGGCATCTCTGGGTCTGTGCCTCCTGTGGGGTTTTCCAGGAGCCCTGCCCACTGCTTGCCGTGGCTTCCTCTACCCTGAGATCCCACTTCTAGCCATCCGGGCTCCGAGTTAGGTGATGTAGACACCCATAAGGCTGCCCCTAGATGGGTTAGAATATTACTCTCTCTGATTCTCATGAGAGAGCTGGGAGCCAGACCTCTCTTCCCCCAAACTGTACTTTAACCCTCTGGAAGGGGGAGAGACAAAGATGAGTAAAAACTTCATTAGATTTCCTACCTACCCTTGTGCATGTGGTTTTTTTCATGACTGGGTATTCACTTGGTCACTGTGGATTGCTGGCTGATTTCCAGAACTTCTATACAGTTATTTTAGCTAGTCTCTAGTTATTCATTTAATGTTTCCCTGGGAGAATAAGGATCTGGATCTTCCTAACCTGCCATCTTGCCAACATCTTTCCATGGTTATCTTCTTAGAAATCACAACACACTACTGGTTCTGGGTCAGTTAAACCCACATATATATATACAAATAAATATTTTTTCCCCTACAAACTGCCAAAGTTTTTATTATACAATATATGTGCCATTGATTTTATATATATATATGCTACTGCTGCTACTGCTAAGTCACTTCAGTCGTGTCCAACTCTGTACGACCCCATAGATGGTAGCCCACCAGGCTCCCCCCGTCCCTGGGATTCTCCAGGCAAGAAGAGTGGGTTGCCATTTCCTTCTCCAATGCATGAAAGTAAAAAGTGAAAGTGAAGTTGCTTAGTTGTATCCGACTCTTAGCAACCCCATGGACTGCAGCCTACCAGTCTCCTCCATCCATGGGATTTCCCAGGTAAGAGTACTGGAGTGGGGTGCCATTGCCTTCTCCGATATATATATAAATGCAACTTTTATCTTTAGCTTTTTGTTATTTTGGTTCAGTCCCACATTCCAACTTGATTAGATCATGTGGGGTCTCTATTCACCTTTCACATTTACTTCTGAGGATTGGGCCTTCCAAGGTGGTGCTAATGGTAAAGAATCCACCTGCCAATGCAGAAGATGTAAAAGACGCAGGCTTGATCCTTGGGTTGGGAAGGTCTCATGGAGTAGAGAATGGCAACCCACTCCAGTATTCTTGGCTGAAAAATTCTGTGGACAGAGGAGCCTGGCGGGCTACAGTCGGTGGAGCCGCAAAGAATCAGATGCGACTGAACCACTGGGCACACAGGTTTCTGTTAAGCCAGCAAGCATGCTACTGTGCCTTTGTCATGGCCTCTGTCAACCCTGGCACCTAGGACTTGGCCAAGAGTAACGTCCTGTGACAAGTCTCTGGAGTCTCGTGTCTAGGGAAAGTCTACCTGCTTTGTGACTCGGACTCACATCTCTCTAGTGTATTCACAAGAGAAACTTTGATGTGTGCCTTGCATCATATTAGTATTTTCTAACTCAGAGGTCATCAAGATCTCTGTAAGGGGCCAGATTGTAAATACTTTTGGTTTTGTGGCCATATAGACTTCTTAGCAGCTACTCATCCCTACTATTGCATTGTGAGAACTGCTATAGACAGTATGTAAATGAATGGGTGTGGGCTGGGTTCCATTAAACTTTTTTTACTAAAATGTCTGCAGACCAGATTTTGCCTATGGGCTAAGTTGTTGACACCTACCAAAGTAAAAGGGAAATTAAATTAATTCGGAATCATTTTTCTTTGCAAATCTCTTCCAACACTTTTCACTCACTACATTGCTTTCTGAATGCACAAACCATTTCGATCAGTTCAGTTCTGTTTAATCGCTCAGTTGTGTCCAACTTTTTGTGACCCCATGGACTGCAGCACACTCAGCTTCCCTGTCTGTCTCCAACTCCCGGAGCTCTCTAAAACTCATGTCCATCAAGCTGGTGATGCCATCCAACCATCTCATCCTCTGTTGTTCCCTTTTCCTCCTGCCTTCAATCTTTCCCAGCGTCAGGGTCTTCTCCAATGAGTCAGTCTTCATATCAGGTGGCCAAAGTATTGGCATTTCAGGTTTAGCATCAGTCCTTCCAATGAATATTCAGGACTAATTTCCTTTAGGATGGACTGGTTTGATCTCCTTGCAGTCCAAGGGACTCTCAAGAGTCTTCTCCAACACCATAGTTCAAAGACATCAGTTTTTCGGTGCTCAGCTTTCTTTATAGTCCAGTTCTCACAACCATACATGACTACTGGAAAAGCCATAGCTTTGACCAGACAGACCTTTGTTGGCAAAGTAATGTCTCTGCTTTTTAACATGCTCTCTAGGTTGATCATAGCTTTTCTTCTAAGGAGTAAGCCTCTTTTAATTTCATGGCTGCAGTCACCATCTGCAGTGAATTTGGAGCCCAAGAAAATAAAGTCAATCTCTGTTTCCATTGTTTCTCTAGCTATTTGCTATGGAGTGATGGGACCAGATACCATGATCTTAGTTTTTTGAACCATTTCTCTAATAAACCTGAGTTTGCTAAGAAGTAAGCTCAGGTGTGGAGAAGGCAATGGCAACCCACTCCAGTACTCTTGCCTGGGAAATCCCATGGACAGAGGAGCGTGGTAGGCTGCAGTCCATGGGTCGGGAAGAGTCAGACATGACTGAGCAACTTCACTTTCACTTTTCACTTTTGTGCACTGGAGAAGGAAATGGGAGCCCATTCCAGTGTTCTTGCCTGGAGAATCCCAGAGACGGGGAGCCTAGTGGGCTGCCGTCTATGGGATCGCACAGAGTTGGACACAACTGAAGCGACTTAGCAGCAGCAGCAGCAGCAGCAAACTCAGGTGTGCCGGTTCGTCAATCTTTATTTTCGTCTTCTAGGTGGCAGTATCATTTACCTCCAATGCTTTTCTTATGGTGATGAATTCTTAAATACAAGACAGTCTGAAAATTACTCCTGTCTGTTTTTTCAGCGCCCTGAGAGACAGCTTACCTGGGTCTGAAAAAGAAACTGTCTGAGAAGGGAGGCCGACTCCACTGCTCTCTGTATTCTTCCTCCAGGCCTTTGTTTAAGGTGTCTTTATTACCCTTTCCAGCTTAAAAAAATATCTCCCTGGTGAACAAAAGAGAAGAACTTGAGGAGGAGCCTTTTTGTTTTCCTTTTTTTTGTCCTCTGTTAACACAATATCATCTTCTCAAGGAGTGTGCTCTTCTTGCTCTGAATATACCTTGAAAGTGAAAGTTGCTCAATCATGTCTGACTCTTTGCACCCCCATGGACTATACAGCCCCTCAGTTCTCTAGGTCAGGATACTGTCGTGCGTAGCCTTTCCCTTCTCCAGGGGATCTTCCCAACTCAGGGACTGAACCCAGGTCCCCAGCATTGCAGGTGGATTCTGTACCAGCTGAGCCATAAGGGAATATACCTTAAAAAAGGCCCATATTGCCTTTAACTTTGGGATTGCATTGCTTTGCCTGATAAGCTGCGTCTTCCCAATCTTACAGGTCGTTCTGTTTTGCTCACTTCCTATAGAATTCTCTAGCCTCACTCTCTTCGTTCTTCTTACTCTGCTTTCTCTGCCCACTGAGAATGCAGCTTGCTCTGCTGCCAGCATGCTTCCACCTTCAGTCTCTATCTTCCAAACTCCTCTTGCTTCCACAGTCCTGAAGGGACCTGGCTCCAGGTCCATCCTGTGTCCTCATCCTTGGTGAACAAGCCAACCTTAAGAGCACTAGATAAGATTTCTCTAGGAAGGACTTCAGAGTGTGTGTGTGTTGCGGGGGGGGGTGGGTGGGCGGCGGGAATTGTGTGAGTATGTGAGTGTCTGTGTTAAGTTTGCTGTGGGCGGGGGGAATTGTGTGAGTATGTGAGTGTCTGTGTTAAGTTTGCTCATATATGATTGAAAAGGAATATGTGCAGGGCATTGTTGCAGAGGGTATGAGCAGGGCAGAAGAGCCGCATAGAAACTGCTTGCTTTGGCCACCTTTGGGTCATTGCACAAGTCTGTACAACCCAAGGTTTGTCTAACCACACACATGATATATTCTCAAATTTATCCCTATTTTTCTTATTTGGATGTCATTAATTCTTTATAGTTTGTTATGAATGCATTCTAAAACTTATTCTGTTTTTTTTATGTCATGCAATAAAAATGCTTATTTTCTTTGTTCAGTGCACCAAGGCGTTAACCATACATACTGCATTTTTTTTCCTTAATATTTTACAGCACTATATAAACAAGCATTTCCACATGGAAAAGGGTCTCTCCAACATAGAAGACACACGGTCTCAGCCATCAGTCGCCCAGGTTCCAACATCAAACCCACCCTCCCTCCGATACCTCAGGGCCGCAAGTAGACCAATACTCGCTGTTTGACTTTAATGAGGAAAATTCTTTCTGATCATGTCTAGCCCCTCTGTCTTACCTGGCCATGCATCCTGGCTATTCCTCACTCAACCAACTACCTACAAAAGAATGTTCTATGTGCCCTAATTCTCTCAATCAGCTTCTTTTGTGATTCTCTGAATAATATCTATCTTTTTTCAAATGTAAGTTATTCTTAGATTTTATTAATGTAATTTCAGTTTTTCCCATAGCTATGAATGACTCTTCCAGCTGCTTCCTGTTCCAAAATATCAGATGGCAAAAATCTCCTAAGATCTCTGCCTTGCTACATGCATAGTGGTTTGGGGATAAAGCCAATGGAGATTGTGGTCTTAAAATTTCAACATGTCCATTTATAACATTAATGTATACTTTACAGGATTGAAATAGTTTGTTCTTCTCATTATGAAAAAATTATAGCATTCCATTTAACTTCTGACCAGCATGATATCTCAACGTACTTTAGCAATGTGAAGAAATAAAGAGTATCAGGTATTTCTTTTATGTTACCCTTTTTAGACTCTGATTATGAAAATCTTATAAACAATTTTCATCATCTTTGTAGTTTCACTTCCTACTATCTGCAAAAAAATTTTTTTTAATAGTTATAGATGAAGCTGGTATTCAGCTGATACATGTGAGCAAGACTAACCAGGTTGTTAAAATGTTGAAACACATCCCTTTGGATTGGCAAATGGCCTCTCCTCTGAATCCTCTATGCATGATGGTTCGTGGGAACCAGAGCCTTCACATAGTATTGCACTGACTGTTAAATATTTTAAATATCAAAGTCTGCTAATGTTTTCATTTTTAAAAAAATATCAAAATCTCCCTCAATAACCCTCTTTGCTATAACTCAAATTTGGATGTAACATGATATGCTGTTGGCTCCTATCTTCCACCTAGCCCTATTCTCAACTGGAGCTGGTTAAATTCTTCTCCTGGGGGTGGGTGGGAGAGGATGGGAGGGGGAACGTGGAGGAGAGTAATAGGCTGAGCCAGAGAAGGGAGGCAATGGCCTCTGGAGAAGTAGGGGTGCAGAGAGTGGGTCTCATGCCCCAAGAATCTTAGAAAATAAGATTCACCAGCATCATCTAATCTTCTTAAATGTTATTAGGAAATATTTTAGACATACTGGAAGGTGTAAAAATAATAGTTTCAGTTTCAGACAATATGGAAGAAATGCCTTTTAAAATTTTCTCCTACTATGCATAGCTAAAAAAATGTAAAATTGAGAGACAGAATGGAGAAGGCAGAGCACCTGAGGACCCTGAGACTTGAGTAATGACATAGTGGTGATTTCTCTGGGTCTCCTTTTGCCATAGATGTTTCCCTTACTGGGCGCTGGAGAAGCTACAGTCCCACAGCACTAATCATGCAGACAACACAAGTTCCAGAAAAGAGCCTGCTCTCTCCAGCTGAAAGACTAGGGAAGGAGCAGACCAGCAGCACAGAGACCTTTTAGACAAGAACTGCTTTACTCCAGCTAAGCACTGTGAATAAAGTCTTGGCCCCATTCTTACTCTCACTCTTGTTAACAAATTGTTGTTCAGTCTCTGAGTCATGTCGACTCCTTGCAACCCCATGAACTGCAGCATGTCAGGCTTCCCGTCCTTCACTATCTCCCAGAGTTTGCTCAAACTCATGCCCATTGAGTTGACGATGCCATCCAACCATCTCATCATCTGTCGCCCCCTTCCTCTCCTTCCTCAATCCTTCCCAGCATCTGAGCAAATGCTTTCACCCTTTCCTAGCTGTAATGATGCTCGCCTTCTCCTCCCTGCTATGATAGAATCAGAACATTTTTGTGTGGAAAGCCAGGACATTTACCACCACCTAGTGTTGAGAACCCTCTCTCAGATTATTTGAATAATCCTATAAATATATTACAGGAGTTGAATAATTAAAGAATTCTTAATTGAACTATGAAAAAGAAATCTCCAGATCCAGATGCTTTCACTGGAGAATTTTACCGCAAGTGTTACAAAAGAATTCATACCAATTCTACATTATCCCTTTCAGAAAGTGAAAAAGAAAAGAACAATTCCCAATTTATTTTCTGAGGCAAATATCCCCTGATGCCAAAATGAGACAAATCATGAAAAGCTGCAAAAATGCTTTAACAAAATTTCAGCAAATCAAATTGAGTAATACAAGAGTTATACAGCATGACCAAGCAGAGTTTAATCTAAGGATGTAAGGCTGATTGACTCACTAGTTAAAGTAAGGCTGATTGACTCACTAGTTGAAGTGAACCAATATTTTACCGCAAGTGTTACAAAAGAATTCATACCAATTCTACATTATCCCTTTCAGAAAGTGAAAAAGAAAAGAACAATTCCCAATTTATTTTCTGAGGCAAATATCCCCTGATGCCAAAATGAGACAAATCATGAAAAGCTGCAAAAATGCTTTAACAAAATTTCAGCAAATCAAATTGAGTAATACAAGAGTTATACAGCATGACCAAGCAGAGTTTAATCTAAGGATGTAAGGCTGATTGACTCACTAGTTAAAGTAAGGCTGATTGACTCACTAGTTGAAATGAACCAATGTAATCTACCATAATAACAGACTAAACAATAAAAATTACATGATCAGATCAATTAATGTAGCATAAGCATTTAACAAAGATTAATACCCATTCATGATAGAATCTTGGCACAGAGGAGACTTTCTTCTATTTGATAAAGACTTTTTGGTACATGTCTCTATCCTTAAACAACATACACTTTTATTCACCATGACTTCAACAGTATACTGTATATATTTATCAATTAACTTTTTCTCAACTTTATGTTTGTGGGTTTATTCCATGAACATTGTATTGGTTTAGTTTTAAGATTTTTCACTGCTGTATAATATTTCACTATTAGAATATACCACAGTTTATCCACTTTCTTGCTAATGAATGCTGATTTTTTTATACTATAAAAGGTTCAGCTAAAAAAATTCTTGTCTATGTGTGAAATTGTTGTGTTACTAGTATATAGATCTTTAACTTATGGCTTTGGGCTTCCCTGGTGGCTCAAATGGTAAAGACTCTGCCTGCAGTACAGGAGACCCGGCTTTGATCCTTGGGTTGGGAAGATCCCTTGGAGAAGGGAATGGCAACCCACTCCAGTATTCTTGCCTGGAGAATCCCCATGGACAGAGGAGGCTGGTGTCTACAATCCATGGATTCACAGAGTCGGACACGACTGAGCAGCTAACACTTTCACTTTCTTTTCAGATGTGGTTACACTGGTTATTCTAATAAGTCCTCACAAATATGGAAGAGAGTTTTTATTTTCCCACATCTTTAGCAACAAGTGGGATTGATAATCTTTTTATTGCTAATTCATGGACAGAGGAGGCTGGTGTCTACAATCCATGGATTCACAGAGTCAGACACGACTGAGCAGCTAACACTTTCACTTTCTTTTCAGATATGGTTAAACTGGTTATTCTAAGTCCTCACAAATATGTAAGAGAGTTTTTATTTCCCCACATCTTTAGCAACAAGTGGGATTGACAATCTTTTTATTGCTAATCCAATAGGTGATATGTAAATTCACTGAGGTGCTTTGGATTTCTCCAAAGTTGAACATTTTTTACGAGTTTTTTGGCCATTTATGGCTTTTTGGTGAGTTGCCTACTTATATGTCCTGTTCGATTTTAAATTTAATTATCTTTTTCTTATCAATTCACAGGATTTATTTATACATTCTAGTTATTAAGTCTTTAGTTATATAAACCACATATCTTTTCAAAGGCTGTGTCTTTTCACCTTTTAAAAATGTTATATTTTAATGAATAAAAGTTTTTAATATGACCAAGTGTTCCAACCATTTTCTTGATACTGTACTTTTTTTACGTCTCACATATTCATTTCCTCTGTTGACTGCAACTGTAGTCCCTTAGATATTATTCTAAATGCTTTTTCCTAAACAATTTTGCCTTTCCAATTTCGGTCTCCACCTGCAATGGATTTTTGTGCACAGTGTGAGGTAGGGATTAATTTTTTTCCTGTTGTTCCACCACTTTTTCTTTTTAATCTGTAAGACCATGTCTCACATATTATTTCCATAAATACTTGGGTCTGTTTCTGGGCTTTCTGCTCTATTTTACTGTTTTATTTACTATACATTTATAATAAGACTTACAACCTGGTAGGACAAGTTGTGTACTTTTATTTTCCTCAAAATTATCTTGACTATTCTTCACATTTTGCTGTACCAAGTAAGTATGAGTGAGTGGCAGTCGCTCAGTCGTGTCCGACTCTTTGTAATCTCATTGGACTATAGC
>SJYC01033410.1:0-14361 GCA_006408675.1 Madoqua kirkii | reverse complement strand
AGGAGGCAAGAATATACAATGGAGTAAAGACAATCTCTTTAACAAGTGGTGCTGGGAAAACTGGTCAACCACTTGTAAAAAAAAAAATGAAACTTGATTACTTTCTAACACCACACACAAAAATAAACTCAAAATGGCTTAAAGATCTAAATGTAAGACCAGAAACTATAAAACTCCTAGAAGAGAACATAGGCAAAACACTCTCCGACATAAATCACAGCAGAATCCTCTATGATCCACCTCCCAGTATACTGGAAATAAAAGCAAAAATAAACAAATGGGATCTAATTAAAATTAAAAGCTTCTGCACAACAAAGAAAACTATAAGTAAGGTGAAAAGACAGCCTTCTGAATGGGAGAAAACAATAGCAAATGAAACAACTGACAAACAACTCATCTCAAAAATATACAAGCAACTTATGCAGCTCAACTCCAGAAAAATAAACAATCCAGTTTAAAAATGGGCCAAACAACTAAATAGGCATTTTTCCAAAGAAGACATATGGATGGCTAACAAACACATGAAAAGATGCTCAACATCACTCATTATTAGAGAAATGCAAATCAAGACCACAATGAGGTACCGTTTCACACCAGTCAGAATGGCTGCTATCCAAAAGTCTACAAGCAGTAAATGCTGGAGAGGATGTGGAGAAAAGGGAACACTCTTACACTGTTGGTGGGAATGCAAACTAATACAGCCATTATGGAAAAAGTCGGTTTTAATTCCAATTCCAACGAAGGGCAATGCGAAAGAATGTTCAAACTACTGCACAATTGCCCTCATCTCACACACTAGCGGTAAAGCGTCTGTCTATGATGCGGGAGACCCGGGTTCTATCCCTGGGTTGGGAAGATCCCTTGGAGAAGGAAATGGCAATCCACTCCAGTACTATTGCCTGGAAAATTCCATGGACAGAGGAGCCTGGTAGGCTGAAGTCCCTGGGGTTGCAAAGAGTTGGACATGACTGAGCGACTTTACGTTCACACACTAGCAAAGGAATGCTCAAAATTCTCCTATTCAGGCTTCAACAGTATGTGAACCATGAATTTCCCGATGATCAAGGTAGATTTAGAAAAGCCAGAAGAACCAGGTATCAAATTGCCAACTCTATTGGACCATAGGAAAAACAAGAAAATTCCAGAAAAAAAAATATACTTCTGCCTTATTGATTATACCAAAGCCTTTGACTGTGAGGATCTCAACAAACTGTGGAAACTTCTTCAAGAGATGGGAACATCAGACCACCTTACTTGCCTTCTGAGAAATCTATATGCAGGTCAAGAAGCAATGGTTAGAATCAGGCATAGAGCAACAGACTGGTTCGGTATTGGGAAAGGACGTCAAGGCTGTAAATTATCACTCTGCTTATTTAACATATGCAGAGTACCTCATACAAAATGCTGGGATAGATAAAGCAAAGGCAAGATTTCAGGAAGAAATATAAAATATAATATATTTATTATAAGAAATATAATATATTTCAGGAAGAAATAACCTAAGATATGCAGATGATGTTATGGCAGAAAGCGAAGAGAAGCTGAAGAGCCTCGAAAGAGGAGAGTGAAAAAGCTGACTTAAAACTCATCATTCAGAAAACTAAGATCATGGCATCTGGTTCCATCACTTCATGAAAAATAGACTGGGGAGCATTGGAAGCAGTGAGAGGCTTTCTTTTGTTGGGCTCCAAAATCACTGCAGATGGTGACTGCAGCCATGAAATTAAAAGGCGCTTGCTCCTTGGAGTAAAGTATAGGACAAACCTAGACAGTATGTTAAAAAGCATAGGCATTACTTTGCCAACAAAGGTGCGTCTAGCCCAAGCTATGGTTTTTCTAGTAATCATGTATGGATGTGAGAGTTGGACTATAAAGAAAGCTTAAAGCCGAATAATTGATGCTTTTAAACTGTGGTGTTGGAGAAGAATCTTGAGAGTCTCTGAACAGCAAGGAGATTCACCTACTCCGTCCTAGATGAAATCAGTCCTAAATATTTATTGGAAGGACTGACGTTGAAGGTGAAAATATTTTGGCCATCTGATGTGAAGAACTGACTCATTGGAAAAGACTGTGATGCCAGGAAAGATTGAAAGTGAGAGGAGAAGGGGATGACAGAGGGTGAGATGGTTGGATGGCATTACTGATTTGATGGACATGAGTTTGAGCAAGATCCAGGAGTTGGTGATGGACAGGGAAGCCTGGTGTCCTGCAGTCCATGGGGTTGCAAAGAGTTGGACACAACTGAGGGACTAAATTGAAGTGAATTGAAGGGTCTCTATTATTCTATAAAGCAAAGGATGTTAAAATGCTCTTAAGGAACAATGTGGGAGCTGGAGATTATTGTACATGCCCACCTCAACTGATATCTGAAAAACAAATAAAAAGGAACAACAATGACAATGACAACAACAAAAATCCCTCTTTTCTACAAGGAAAACAATGACCAAGAGAAATAAGCCTGGATTGGTCAAAAGTTTCTTTTCTGCCTCATCCACAGACACTGAGCATTTGCCCACATCCACTCACAGATGAATTTGGGATTCCTTTCAGAACTGAAGCATCTGGGACCAGAGTGAGAGAAGTGTGAGATACTGATGGCAGATGTCGGTGTGATGTTTATAGTTGCAGACCAGGGACTTTGCAGGTAAGCACAGAGATAGAGGTGCCTGGTGCTCCCAGGCCTGTGGTCAATGCCCTCCAGTTAGTAATAGTAATGTGAGGACAACTGGCACTCATTTAAGAATTGCTGGCTTGGCAAAAACAGAAAAGAAACCTGGATTCTGAGAATGTATAAAGGGGGAATACCACAGTATGCTCTCAAAGTGAGATATGGGGCTGGGCTGATTGCAACAACAGTTATTAGGAGTGGGTCTTTATTCTCCAGCTGGGCTGGAGAAGATACCAAACAAAAATACAAGCAAAAATACTTGGCCTATGTACCTGACTGACATTTCTAGAGGTTGTCTGCAGTATCCTTTTTTCATGTTAATAACACAGAACATTGGCATGGGCACTGGGCGTGCCACCATTGGGATACAAGTGTCCACTTTTGTCTATCTGGCCTTTCAGATAGCTTTGGGACCCAGGCATGACAGAGGCCCCTCTCTTTATACATCATAGCAGGTCCCACCTACAGAATTACAGTCCCCAGTTGAAATATTCTCTGCATAGCGCTGTGAGGAGAGTGGCTACCAGGACCCAGTGGCATAGAGCTGTGGTTCCTATAACTTTTTGGACATAGAACCACCTGGAGATCTTATTGTGCCTGTTTCCTGGTCTTTATCTCAAGATTCTAGTTCAGTGGATGAGGCTGAGGTCCTAGAATTATTTGCATTTCTAAAGAAGCTATGAACCTGCACTCTCATGCCGATTCCCATAACTGCATGCAGGGCTTTAAACACAGGGTAGGTTGTGGAGTAGGGTCTGAGACTTTCCCGGGTTGCCCAGGTTAACTGATGCTAATGAATGGGGATCAAAGACCACAGTTAGCCAGCAGCCACCCTCGTATGGAAGGGAATTGCACACCTCTGACAGGGCAGTGCCCCTGAAGGATGCCTGGAGTACAGAGGAACAGAAGTAACAGGACTTTTCAATGCTGAGATTCTCACTCCTTTGAGGCCAAAAGCAGATTGTCTGAGGAGGGAGGTGTGTAAATGCAGGGCATCTCCTGTGTGCTGCCATGTTCTTGAGGACATGCTGAGACTCCCTCATATTTAGCACTAGAACAGAACAATACAGAAATTTGATAGGAGTGAAAAGAGAGGTGCTGGTTACAACAGTGCAAGTCACGTAAGAGGAATGAGCAGTGAGCCAGAGGAGTAGGGCTGTATGTGCTCAGCACACAGCTTGGTTCTGACGGATGTGAGGCGGCCTCTATTCTTGGGGACTGTCCTGGGAAGCTTTGGAAATGTCTTACAAATTGTGTGTGGCCTTCTACTCACCCACTACTCAGAGTGTGTCCATATGTCCCCATATGGATAGGAAATAGAAAGTAACAGTAAGAACCATGGCTCCTCTGTAACCATCTCTCCTCATATACCACACATGCTGGTCTTTTGTAAAAAGAATTAAGAGTTTTGGATTAACATAAACACACTACTATGTGTAATAGCGATAACCAATAATGGACCTGCTCTATAGCACAGGGAACAACACAATATTTTGTAATAATTTATAAGGAAAAAGAATCTAAAAAAGAATAGATACATATATATGTACAACTGAATCATTTTGCTCTACACCTGAAACTAACACAACATTGTAAATCAACTGTACTTCAATTTTAAATATAAAAGTTTAAAAAAAAAAAAAAAGAAGTCTCCTGATGCCCGTGGTCCTGTTGCTCAGGACCTGGAGGTGAGAGTGTGGGCTGGGGGTCTGTCCAGTGCTGAAGGACAGCTCACAGACATTCATCCAGGAGCCTGGCCACAGCTGTATCCTCCATAGCAGCAGAGTTCTCTCTCCATCGTATCTGCCACTTTCTATTTTGCAATTCCCTCATTCCTAGAGGCAATTTCCCCTCCCATTCATATTATGATTATAAATATAAAATAAATCAATTATAAAATAATTATATTGTTTACATTGTTATCTGAGAACAAAAGCTGACAGGATCATTTTCCGGAAAGAGCATTATTAACAGTCTCCACTGTAACTTGAGTTGAAAATGACAAGATAAAACTATTCTTTCACAGAGGTAAGTAATTGAAATTACAGACAACTGGAGGCTCTAAATGAAGCAATACTTATTAAAGAAAAGGTAATTGAATCCAGGACTCTCAAGGATGATTATTGAACATGTTGTAACCTCATTAATTCAATTCCTTCCTTCATATATAAAAAAATAAAAACCTACAGGACTCTTAATTATTAATATGTGCAAATATTATTTCTCCAAAAATTAGTCATGATTGAGAGGAAATCTACTTAGAGCAAAATCTGTATAAAATATTAAAACTTAAACATTTACAAGACTCTTAACTTGTAGAAATAGATATTAAATTTATATATTTAAAGTGCTTGATACTCATTATATGGCATATATAAGGTCTAAACAACAAGGACTATGCTTTTGTAAGCTCTCTAATTGTATTCACTATATACTTCCCACATTTTATTCTAGTAATCCACTTTATAAAATATATACTTAAGTTTTTATAGATGAGTTTCTGTCTTTTTGCCTAAAACTGAACTTCTTTCATCCAGGCTGCTTCTCACCCTGAATTTCCTGTCTCCACTCATGGCCTTTCCAGTTTTTCAGTTACTTAAAGTGAAAGTCACTCAGTCATGTACAGCACTTTGCAACCCCATGGACTATACAGTCCATGGAATTTTCCAGGTCAGAATACTGGAGTAGATAGTCTTTCCCTTCTCCAGGGGATCTTCCTTACCCAGGCATCAAACCAGGGTCTCCTGCATTGCAGGCAGATTCTTTGCCAACTGAGTTATCAGGGAAGCCCTTCAGTTAGTTAAGGCAGAAACAAATTTTTCACTGACCTGTTCCTTTCACTCTCAAAATAATTCAGTCCCTAAGTTTAATAAATTCTTCCATCTTACTGAAAATCCTGCCTGAATCTGTGCCTTCATCATCTCTGTTGCAGTTTTTCCAAGATCCCTCTGATGTGTCTCTGCTTGTAGTTTCACTGTTATCTCCACGCACATACTGAATTTACTCACTCAGTAGTTTATGTGTGGAAAGGACACAGCATCCTTGCAGATATCCCAGGAAGGTCACCCTCTGCTTCCAGCGGTATAAACCACACTCTTCTGTACGTAAAAGCCTCCTTTACCATTAGCTCCTATTGTCAGAGTTACCTTTCTGCCCTGGTGTCTTGTCCTGCATTCTTGTCCTGTGGATTCTCTGCCTTTCCTAACTTATCCTAGCACCACAATCTTTTGTGTGTGCTTTCCATTTCTAATGTTCTGCTTATAAACTATTTGTCATCTTTCAGAAAACAAATCAGCATAACCTCCTCTTAGAAGTTCTTATTTCTCACCCTGGGTAGAGTCAGCAGAGCCTGTCTCTTAGAGCAGGTTTACATAACACATTTGCATGTCTAAATCACCAAAATCCCTACTTCTCATTTAGCCATATTTTGTCATAATACAGCTTCATGCTTCATGTTTAGTTTCTCAGTTGTGTCTGACTCTTGGTGACTCCATGGACTGTAGCCTGCTAGGCTTTTCTGTCCATGGGATTCTCCAAGTAAGAATACTGGAGTAGGTTGTCATTCCCTTCTCCAAGGATCTTCCTTACCCAGGAACTGAACTAAGATCTCCTGAATTATAGGTAGATTCTTTACAGTTTGAGCCACTATCATGTACAGCGGAAGCTCTAGGAATACCAACAGGCTCGCTAAGTGGTTAATTATGTGAATGAATGGAGAAGGGAGTGAAATAGGTAACCCTGCTCTTTTATCACACTGTGATGATGTTGCTCACCCTTACTGCTATTCTCTAAGAAGGATGCAGAGAACTGGAGAACATATAAGGATGACAAAGAGACTTGAAATCTTGCAATTAAACAAAAGCTGAAGAGGGATGCTGAGACTGGCCCAAGAGAGTAAGTAGAGCACATAAGTGTTTGACAAAGGTGTCAACTGGAAAAAAAAAAAAAGCTATTATATGTAGCCTCATGAATTAGAAGAAAACTAATGGGCTAAAGACACAGAAAGAAATATGTTACTCACTCTCTTCTGTATATACTTTACTTGGAAATAGTATTAGCCACTGAGTGGAGAATTTAGAAAATTACATATGTAATATATATTATATATATAATGCCAGTAGAGCATATGTGATAGCTAAAGAAAAAGTGTCAATAAAAATGAAAGTCATTAAATCATGGAAGGCTGAAGAAGAGGATTACAATGACAAAAATTGATCATGGCCATCTAAACCCTGTACTTTTCCCCAAAAGGATGAACTACCCTCTGAGGTTAAATCCTCAACCAGCCTTGAAGTAAGAGTTATGTTTAGAGAGATGTACAGAAATATCAGGGCCTAATAATACAACTTCAATCACATAATCTAGCTCTCCATTTTGAGGCTGCTTATAGAACTTATAGAAGCTAAAACTCCAATACTTTGGTCACCTGATGAAAAGAGCTGACTTATTGGAAAAGACCCTTATGCTGGGAAAGATTGAAGGTAGGAGAAGAAGGGAATGACAGTGGATGAGATGATTGGATGGAATCACCAATTCAGTAGACATGGGTTTGGGTGGACTCCGGGAGTTGGTGATGGACAGGGAGGCCTGGCGTGCTGCAGTTCATGAGGTCACAAAGAGTTGGACATGACTGAGCGACTGAACTGAACTGAACTGATACTAGTTAAACTGTCACAAATGTTTACTTGGCCTAACAATTCAAATTTGAATTTTACATTGCAGATTGGTTTTGACAATCTGTCTAGGATGCTGATAAAATTAATTTTCTGAGTAAGAAAAGAGAAGAAGAACATTGGGTGAAATGATATGCACAGAATTCAGTGGGAAAAGGGGGCGGAAAAAGGCTCTTAATTTTTCTCAGAGAATCAGGTCAAGCTCCAGAGGGTAGGTGTTATCAGAATTGAGACTTGAGAAATAAACGAGCTCATTCATGCAAAAATAGAAGCAGGTCATTTCAATCAAACATTATGGATAATTTTTATATGGGTTAAAGAGGCAAGTAGCATGAAGTCAAGAAGTGTAAACAGTTCAGGGCTGAGATGGAAAATGTGTATGGAAGCCCAGGAAACAAGGAAAGGAAGCATTATATGTGGGATGGGGTCAATGCATCAGGCACTTTGCTGCAAGAGATTTTAAATGTTTCCAGTAAACACTGGGGATATATTGAACCATTCTGGGTAGGTGAGTGACATGTTCAAAGTTTTAAATGAAGAGACAGGGCAACAATAAGATGAATCAAAGAGAGGCCTGAATAGAGACATTAGGAAAACTATTCTAATAGACCAGCCAAGAGATGAGCCACAAGAGTGACAATAAAGACAAGAAAATGTTGTATACATTGAATTAATAATTTAGGGACTAATAAAATTGGAAACTGGGCTTTGCTGGTGATTCAAAATGTAAAGAATCTGCCTGGGTTTGATCCCTGGGTCAGAAAGATCCCTGAAGAAGGGAATGGTAATCCATCCTGGTATTCTTGTCTGGAGAATCCCATGAACAGAGGAGCCTGGTGGGCTATAGTTCATGGGGTCTCAAAGAGTAGAAGATAACTGAGCAACTAAATACACACACACACACACACACACACACACAAAATCAGATTTGGAGGCTAAGAGATGATTCTTTTATTTCTAAAATATTGAGTTTTTTTTAAAATGAATCTTCATAGATAGTCTTAGTCTACATTATTAGTTTCTTATTTTGAAAGTCTAGTTACTTGTTTTTATTTTTCTTTCCTTCTTTCTTTCTTTCTTTTTTTTTTTTTAACATTTTTTAAACTAATTTTGGCTATCTTTTTTGTATTGTTTCATTTATCCTGTGCCTTTGCTCTCTGCTAAGGAATCACCACATTCCAAGCAGGGCTTGGATGTTCCATGTAGTGCTAGAATAAGAAATGTAGTTGACCTCTCAGAACAAACCAGAGCCTTCATATAACATGAGCAAGGAGTTGATATTTGTGCTAAGGACTGGAATTTGGAGATTGTATGTTACCAAACCAAAAATTGACTTATTCAGGGACTATACAGTACTTAGGAGCAGAGGTATGTTTTCTGCTCCTAGAATCTTTTTTTATGATGTCTTGAAGGACATAGTTGGTTTGGAAGGTAGATGATTTTTAAGAGTGTCCTCTTTGGAATGCAAACCAAAGATCTTGCACTTCTTTTTCTAGAAGACTAATTTTTAACAACTATCTATTAGTATAATTACTTTTCCTATTGAATTTCCCTTTGAATTTCCATCTAATTATTTTGGAATTTTTTCCTTTATGTTCTATATCATTATGGTCCTCTTCGTAGGGATCTGGACATTTCTGATTCACTATAATTTTGAGAGCACTATACTTTTGAGTATAAAACAATGCAAGATATTAGTAGTAATGACATGATGATAAATTATCAGTGATGTAGGCCATGTAAATTATGGAAAAAACACACCACAATCTCTCCCTTCTTCCTTCATTATGCAATATGGGCTTTGGTGGTGGTAAAAACATTGAAGACCATATTTTAATGTATGCTGGGAGGGACTGGGGACAGGAGGAGAAAGGGACGACCGAGGATGAGATGGCTGGATGTCATCACAGACTAGATGGACGTGAGTCTGAGTGAACTCCGAGAGATGGTAATGAACAGGGAGGCCTGGCGTGCTGCAATTCATGGGGTCGCAAAGAGTCGGACACGACTGAGCAACTGAACTGAACTGAACTGGAACTAGAAAAAAAATTATCATAAAACTCTGTGAGGTCTCAAATTAAACTGGTTCCTTCTGCTATGATGTGATCTCTAAGGCTTAACTTGGATCCACTAAAGAAGGAATTGTAGCTTTAATAATAAGAGGACACTGAATGAGTGAAAGTTGCTCAGTCAGGTTCAACTCTTTGCAACCCCGTGGACTGTAGCCTGCCGGGGTCTTCTGTCCATGGAATTCTCCAGCAAGAACACTGGAGTTGGTTGTCATTCCCTTTTCCAGGGGATCTTCCTGACCCAGAGATTGAACCTGAGTCTTTTCTGAGCCCCAAGAGCATGCTAGACCCATAAAAATATCTCTTACACACTTCCTGAAGTAAAATTATGTTTATTTAAATAAAAAGCTAGTTTTACCCCTACTAGTAATAGTTGCTATTTTTTAACATACCAGGCACTGTGGATTTACATATATTGATTCAGTCAAGCTTCACAACCTTCTAATAATAAGCATGAACATTTCGATTTTATAAACGAAGAAATTGAAGTTGAAAGAGATTAAGCAATAAATATATTAGTTCTATAACCAGGCTTTGAACCTAGATATGTCCCTGCTCTTACACACAATTACATCCAACTCAGGCTTCAAGTCTGCATAGAACAGTCTGCATAATAATTCTAGAAAACATAACTTGCCATCTACCTTTATTACATCACTTAATTTTTATACCAATTTTTTTTTTTCCTCCTTGAGCTAACATCTGAGTCATTAAAAAAAAAAAAGAATCATAGCTTAAGGTGTGCATCTTCTGTGGTGACAGATACCAGCAGCACAGGTAGACTGAAAGTCACTGCTTCACTGGATTTTCAGATTCATTGTTTGTGGACTTATTTACGCAGTATTACACTTTTCCAATGAGTTTTTTCCTGTAACTGAAAACATTGTGTGCATGAGAATGAAATCATTCTCATTATTTAATTTGTAAGACTTTCTTTCTTTAAAGAAGACAGTTAATATAACCACCGAAGCCCAAATTTCATTGATTAAAGAGACAACCATGTCACAGGATAGGATATGGAGCCAGTGTCAATTTCATGGCCACAAGAAAGAGTGCATATTCAGCCACTGAAAGAGTGCATATTCGGCTATTTGCATACGTACAAACATATACACATAAATAACAATGACTGAAATTCACTTTTCATTTTACATGCTTTTATCCCACATGTGAAATAACAAGCATAGAATCTATTTTAAATAATTCTAATATACAATATTTAGATTTTAATTTGTGCATTAAATACTTTAAAAATCTAGAAATTTTACCTTAATCATTGTCCCACCGTTTTTAGAAGTTATTATTCATTTATTTATTGGCTGCACTGGGTCTTAGTTGTGGCACACAAGATTTTGATCTTCACTGCGATGAACAATGTCTTCTAGTTGCAGAATGTGGGACTAAAAAATACATCTATTTCTGTATTTATTTTTGGCTGCACTGGGTCTTCGTTGCTGCACGCAGTCTTCTTCTAGTTGCTGGCACAGAGGCTGCACTCTCGCTGCTGAGCACAGGGTTTCTCATTGCAGTGCTTTCTCTTGTCAGGGAGCACAGGCCATAGGCTCATGGGCTTCAGTAGTTGTGGAGCAACGACTGTTCCACAGCATGTGGGATCTTCCTGAACCAGGGATTGAACCTATGTCCCCTGCATTAGCAGGTGGATTCTTAACCACTGGACTACCAGGGAAGTCCTCATTGTCCATCTTATAATTACAACAGGTCTTGTAATTCCTAAGATGTCACTATTTTTAATAGAAGGAAGTCAAACTACATATTAGGTCAAGTTTTAAGCTCCTTGTCTTCTGTGTATTTGTATCAAGATTCTATATGTATACAGAAAATTTATGAGGACAGAGACCTTTAGTGTAGCCAGTGGATGTGGAACTAGGCTGCACAATAAAGAAGTGAAAAACTGTTTTTTGTTTGTTTGTTTTGTTTTTGCATTGCTAAATTTGAAATCTTCTAGTCTCTCATTCTGCTGAACAGCATATGTGTAAACAATTTCTCAAGTTTTGTGTAATAATATGGCCACTATGTTTAATTCCCCAAACTATAAAATTCAGAAAAAACCCAGATGCCCTCTATTTGGGGGAAGGGCAATTTGGTTAACATCTGTCTCCATTCATTCATTCATGAGTTCCTAGAGATTTTGAATAGCATAACTTACAACTGTTCTAAAAGAGAAGTTCAGCAACATTCCCCTGAAACTGAAGGCTTGCTGTGTTTTCTGCATTATTGAATTCTCAAAACTACCATTCCATAAAAATACAAAGCAAATTTTAAGTCTTTGCCTACTTTCCTTTCAAGCTACTACTTCTTTGTTATTCTCTTTGAGTTTGTTTCCCTGCAAAGTTGAGATAAGAGAGAGATATGATTTAGAATAAAACGGAATTAAAAAAAAAAGTAAGAGAGAAGAGAGTGAGGAAGGACAGGAAGAGGAACAAGAGAAGAAAGGAAATCTATAAGAAAAAAGAAAGAAAGAAGTTCTACAAGTACTCCATTTTTAATAGCTTTGCAAGTCTAAATAGTTTTGTGGCTTGCTATTGACAGATCTTACAGTGCCTGTTTGTCACAGGAAGCATAGATCATGTGAACACAGCTTGTTCATTTTCTTGGCAACATGACATGACTGGGAAAAAAAGTGGTTTTCAATAAACATAAAATAAAAAGTCTGAGTTATTAGAAAACTGTGCCACTACTTAATTGGCAGTTTTATCTTTCTCAATTATGCATAAATTAATGTTACATCTTATTTTTAAAATAATAATATGCATTTAATTTTGAGGTGAGATGAAGTCACTCAGTAGTGTCTAACTCTTTGCGACCCCGTGGACTGTAACCTACTAGGCTTCTCTGTCCTTGAGATTCTCCAGGCAAAAATACTGGAATGGATTGCCATTTCCTTCTCCAGGGGATCTTCCCAACTCAGGGATCGAACCTCAGTCTCCTGCATCAAAGGCAGGTGCTTTCACCTCTGAGCCACCAGGGAAGCCCCATGTTAGACCTTAATTTTAACAAGAGTAAAGTAGAGAAGAAAGAGATGGCAGAGGAGTAGGTGGACATGAAGTACATCTCTTTTTATGGATACATCAAGAATACACCTTCAGATACAGATGCGCATGCAGAACACCCCTGAGGGTGGACAGGGGTACCTGACCACCAGAAAATAATGTAGAGAACCATGCAAAACTCCATGGGCTGAAGGAACTAGGGGCTAAGACAGGAGTGTTACTGGGAATGAATATGCCCTCAGTGGGTGGGAGAACTGAAGCAAGGGTCCAATTTCCACATTGGAGCAATTGTCTGAGTCAAAGGAGAAACATTTGAAGCTGTAAGTGAAATAGCTGATCTGTGGCAGCCTAAACGGAATTGATAAGACAGTCCTTGCCACAGCCATACATATCCCAAATACGGATGCAGGTAGTCCAGAAGGCACAGCGTCTGGGAGCTGGAGTTGAGGAATTGTGGAACAATGCTAGTGTGAGGGCTGCTGTTGACTGCGGAGAGACAGACTGAGGGTATATGAAGGAGGAGATTGTGATGGGAAATGCCTGTGGAGGAAAGTCAGGCAGCCATGGAAGCAAGGGGATACTGCTGAGTCACCTGTAGGGGGTGTAGCCATCACCATAGCCTCTCTTTCCCCACATGCCAACATCAGCAGTTGAACAATAGAGAGGCTGGCCCATCAACTGCCTAATGTACTGAACTACAGAGTAGGATCCCACCTAGGGTGCTCTTTAAGTGCTTGATGCCCGATTGACACAATAGGACCCCAGCCAGGGGGCACCCTCTATGTGCATGACATGCTGAACAACAGAGAAGGACCTCAGGCAAGGGAGCCCACTAAGTAAGTGCCTGAATGGGTGGAGCTTCAGAGAAAGACTGGCAAAAAGGCCTTTTGTTGCCAGCTTCAAGAAGCTTGAAAAAAACTCTGATAGGGCCATAACTAATGTGGTGGAGGCAGTCTGTGTTCTTGCATACTTGGCGCCACGAGGGTCCCTTCAAGCCAACCAGCTGCACCACATTCACGCTCAACTCTCACTAGGACAGAGCTGCCACAGGCAAAAACAAAAACAAAAACAAACCTGTGTCTATGTGTGCAGGGTTGCTTCTGTTGTGTTCAACACTTTGCAGCTCTGTAGACTGTGAACTGCCAGGCTTCTCTGTTAGGGAGGTTCTCCAGGCAAAAATACTGGAGTGTATTGGCCAAGACTAGTTGCCATACCCTTCTAGGGCACCATATTTCCTGCTGCCCTAGCTGCCAGCTCCCCTGAGTACCTGGTGCTACCAGAACCTCTGTGACCCAAGTAGCTGCACCACCTCTATACCAGGCCCTCATAGGGGCAAACCCAAGTACTCTAGGCCAGACTCAGAAGCAAACCCCAGTGAACAAACCACATGCAGAGATGGAAACAAAATGACAATTGACACCCAGAAGCAGTGTGGGTAAGGAGGAAGACCCAAAATCTTTCCACAGGCTGTACAAGCTGCAGATTAAATCTACAAGATCAACTAGGCAGATTCTGTGTCTATGGAATATATAAAAGAGCTCCCACAAAAGAAAACACAGTAATGCTGATAGCTGTGGACATTGGAGGCAAGAACGCACAGGAGTACGACCAGATTAGAATTTGAACTGCCCACAAAGCAGGTCCAGAGATCAAAGCAGGGTTGGAGGGCATCTTAGAGAAGTGAGGTGGACTGTGACTCCCAGCAACGGAAAGGACTCTGACAGTAGTGGCCCAAGAAAAGCATTTATTATTCTTATGTTTTGACTTGTTCTTTAGATTCTTTTGAACTCTTTTCTTCCCCCCTTTTTTAACCTCCCCCGACCGCAGTTGCTGATTTTATAGGCACTATGAAATCTAATTAAGGTTTTGAACTTTTTTTCTCTTTTTTTTTTCAGTCACACTTTTTATTGTTTTATAAACCTCTGCCTCTACTTTGGTTT